>JAJPUD010005275.1:59722-114526 GCA_023553655.1 Myrmecobius fasciatus | reverse complement strand
AGAATAATTAATTTTATTCTAAAAATTACTAAAATTTCCATTTTAAATGCCTCATTAACAACAATCTTATAATTTTCTTTTGGAATGTCAGCAAAAAAAAAAATCACAAGGGATAGATATTTTTCCAAACTAAGCAACTGTCTTCAAAAAAAAAAAAGTTTCTACCAATATAAACTATGATATGATACAAAGGATATTGTCTTCAAAATTTTTTAAGTTTTCTACTTAACCAAAAATAGAATCATAAAAACCATACAGTTTTAAAGCTAGCAAGAACAGAATTAATTTAATTCGAAACCCTTTATTTATAAATAAGGCAAGTGAGCCATAAGAAATGAATTAACTTATTAAAGGTAGGTAGTTGTTCTTTTGTTTCAAAGAAGAAAAAACTGACATCACTCTGTTAAAGTCAAATTACAGTGTGTCCAACTGTGGCTGATCAGACAACATGAGCTCAGAATCCTCTGCCACAGATAAGGCACAAAAAGTCCATATGAACATTTGGGTGGATTCTCTCATTGCATATCCCATGAGTTTCTTCTGAGCTACTTCAAACCTGCTTTGCTCAGAGAGCGCAACTTCTCTGACGAGGGCACACCAAGCTGGGCAGTTCTACGCAGTGTCTCTCATGTCATGGAATCAATTCTTAAGTTCTGAAGACCTGGAGAGTGTCTTTGTGTTTCTTTTTCTAACCACCAAGTGAGTGTTTGCCCTATGTGAGTTCTCCATAAAACAGTCTTTTAGGCAAGCATACATTCAACATTCAAACAATGTGACCGACCCAATGGAGTTGTGCTTTGTGCAGTAGAGTTGGAATGCTTGGCATTTTAATTCAAAAAAGGATCTTCATGCTTGGTATATTATCCTGTCAGTTACCCAGTCAGAATATTCCTAAAACAATTCAAATGGAAGAAATTCAGTTTTCTGGCATGGGTCGATAAACTGTCTAGATTGTACAGGTATACAATAATTAACATTAATGACTCTGTAGATTTTTAGTATGGTAGTCAGTCTGACATCTCTCTTCACCCACTTTTCTTCAGAGCTGCAAAAAACCTGAGCTAGCTCTGGCAATGTGTATGTCAACCTCATTATCAACGTGGACATCCTTGGAAAGTATACTGTCACAGCAAATTAACTTATCCACAGCATTCAGCATTTATGGTGTTGGATGATAGAATACCTCCATTTTCTTGATGTTAACTGTTAGGCCAAAATCAGCACAAGCAACAGAGAATTGACTCACACTTTATTGCAATAATTTATGTGCAATAATTTATTGCACAATCAACTGTGAATAAAAGATTATACAAAAGAATAAAACATTATACTCCCTCCACTTTAGTCTTGGCTTGTAGCCTTTTCAAATTAAAGAATTTACCATCAATGCAGTTCCTGACTGATGCTATGTTGATCCTCATTGAAGGTATTTGACAGCACAGTTGAAAACATCATGCTTAAAAGCACAGAAGCAAACACACAGTCTTGTTTCACTCCATTTGTGAATGGGACAAGTGGGGGAGTATCGTCCACTGTCCAGAACCCAGACAAACATTCTGTCACATAAAACTGATCAGTTTCTGGGTTACCAAATTTTGACATAATTTTCCATAAGCTGATAGTAACAAAAGACTTGGTCAGATCTATAAATGTTCTATACAGACCTCTATTCTTCTCCTGGAATTTCTCCTGGAGTTGTCAACTAGCAAACAGTATTAACTGTTCCTTAGTTCTTTCTGAAACTACACTGGTTCAGACAAAGGTAGATAACCTTCAGCTGGTTACAGAATAAGTCTATTGAGATTTGTCAAGAATCTTGCTATCAATAACTGAGAGATACATCCCACCCTTCTGATAATCACAGAACAATCTATTTCTATTACCTTTACAGAGATGGACAATGGAGGCACAGTTGAACTCCTGGGGCATAACCTCCTTTTGCCATATATTCTGGAAAATTTCAGTCACCTTTTACATGAAGAATGGGCCCACCCTTCTTTTAAATATCAATTGGAATAGAATCAGCACCAGGCAATTTGCCACATTTCAAACCTCTTCTTCAGTTAGAAGTTCAAAAGCTGAAATAAATGACTTCAACACTGATTGATAATGGTCTGCTGAAAATATTATACCAGTGTTCAGCCCATCTCTCTAGGAACATGTCTTTATCACTAATCAATGTGACTCCATCAGCACTGAGTTGTTGAGATGCACCATAGTTCCTTGGACCACAAATAGTCTTCAATGTATTAAAAAAGCCCTTTGGATTTTTATATCAGCATAAAACTGAATTTCATCCACATTCCTCCTGAGTCAAGAATCCTGCATCTCTTTTAAGTTTTGATGAATTTTGTTGCATGCAAATATTTAGCTTAGAGAGGGAAAGTCTATGATCAGTTCAACAGTGCACCACACCTTGCCTTTATCACTCTCACGTGCTGTTTGTCTCTTCTTCTTACAAACAGTATTTACTATGAGGATATATCCATGGAGTTTTATTATATCTAGGTAAACAGAAGACAATGTAGATGATAAAGTCATGAGAAGCATAAGTTTTCAGTAGAAGTGGCCACTACTGTTGTTATTTCCAATTCCATTCTTCCCAAGGACTCCCTTCCTTGTCTGATAGTCAGAGTCTAATCTAGCATTAATTATTCAGAATTATTCAAGCCATTCTCCAATCAATAAATGGTCAAAGGATATGAACAGACAATTTTCAGAGGATGAAATTAAAACTATTTATAGTCATATGAAAAGGTGCTCCAAATCACTATTGATCAGAGAAATGCAAATCAAGACAACCCTGAGATACCACTTCACACCTGTCAGATTGGCTAAAATGACAGGAAAAGTTAATGATGAATGTTGGAGGGGTTGTGGGAGGGCTGGGACACTGATGCATTGTTGGTGGAGCTGTGAACGGATACAGCCATTCTGGAGAACAATTTGGAGCTATGCTCAAAAAGTTATCAAACTGTGCATACCCTTTGACCCAGCAGCATTTCTATTGGGCTTATATCCCAAAGAAATCATAAAGGAAGGAAAAGGCCCCACATGTGCAAGAATGTTTGTGGCAGCCCTTTTTGTAGTGGCTAGAAACTGGAAATTGAATAGATGCCCTTCAATTGGAGAATGGCTGAATAAATTATGGTATATGAATGTTATGGAATATTATTGTTCTGTAAGAAATGACCAGCAAGATGATTTCAGAGAGGCCTGGAGAGACTTACATGAACTGATGCTGAGTGAAATGAGCAGAACCAGGAGATCATTATACACGGCAACAACAGTACTATATGACGATCAATTCTGATGGACATGGCTCTCTTCAACAATGAAATGTTTCAAACCACCTCCAATTGTTCACTGAAGAAAGCCATATACACCCAGAGAGAGGGATGCGAAATGTGGACCACAACATAACATTCTCATACTCCTTGATTGATGTTTGCTTACATTGTGTTTCCTTTATCTGATATATCATTTGTGTAGATAAGATTTTTCTTGCACACCAATGATAAGTTTGGAAATATGTATACATATATTCGATTTGCCAATATTTTAACATAATTAACATGTAGTGGATATCCTGCCATCTAGGGGAGGGGTGGGGAGTTGGGGGGAAAAATTTGTAACAGAAAGCTATGTAAGGGTTATTGTTGAAGAATTACCCACACATATGTTATGCAAATAAAATAAAAATTAAAAAAAAATTATTCAGAATTATAAGCTTGATCTCTTTTGGCACACTGATGATCAAGGTCCCAGGTCTTCAACAATTTTTCTTTGATCTCACTAGGGATTGTGAAGATGGAAGCACAGGCATTGATGATGGTGGTATGGCATTTTCCTGCAAGTGGCAATCACATTATCATGAGCCTGTCATTTACTCCTTTTGGTAAGCATACAAGCTTGTTTATTAGATTAGTTTTGATAGAAAAGCCTACACCAGCTTTTGAGTACTCCACTTCACTGCAGTAATTCCAAAAAAACAATGTGGCCAGCTCCAACTGCAGTCAGCGGGCCTTCATTTGCCAGCCTTGTTTCATTCAGAGCTGCTATTTGTATGCAATACCTGAAGAGCTCTCTTACTCTGTCTGCCTAAATAATGACTACAAGAGTGTGGCTGCTATGCAAGCTACAGCTTCTTTACTAGTAATAACTACTAATGCTGACATAGCACTCTGAGGTTTAAGAAACACACAATCTCTCTCTCTCCCCCTATGTATGTATGTATGCATGCTTATGTGTGTATGTATGTGTGTGTAAAAATCCATTTGAGTCTAACAACTTGTAGAAGCTTGTAGAAAGCTGCCATTATAATGCTGATTTTACATATGCGAAAACGAGCTAGAGCTGCCCCATAATCATGTTGCCCAAGCTTTGCAAAAAGAAGAAAAAGTCAGTCATCAGCCTTCCTTCTCTGTGTCTCTCTCCCACTCAAACTAAATCATGAATAATCCTCACTAAGCACACTCAAAATGCATGGCAATTTTATGTGGGCTGAGTAAGAATATAGAAAGTTGTCTTATATGCCAAATGTGGTAGATATAATAGCTTTTTTATATGCATAAAATATAAAGTTTTCATAGAGTTACATATAAGCATGCATACACATATATAACCTTTACATAATTAGCAACTGCAAACGGCAGGTCTCAAAACCATAGAGCTCACAGCCTAATGCCCATTCTGTCCTTTTCCCTCTTAGGCCTCAGTTTCGCTGCACTATATATTCTCCCACTACATATCGTACCAACATTACATGCTATATATTACTTCATTACTTAATTTTTTTGACCACTGATATTCAGTATATATTTTATCAATAAAGTATTGTTAATTTGTGGCCAGTTTAGTGAATATGTTGTAGACTATACATATTTAATTTTTGTTTTAGCCATAATATTAACAAAAAATCTCATAACTTCTCAGTCTTTGATCTTTTTCAGCTCTATCATCAATGATACAAACAATAAAAATGTTTAAGACACTAAATACTACATGAATATAATTACAACATTGCAAATAAAAAGTATTAAGTCAAATGAGATCTTTATCACTAAAGATGACAGCACAAATTCTATTTGTCAAAATTTTAAGCAGGTCAAGCTGCTATATATACTTAAATGTTATTAAAGTGTAAGTCTTTTAAAAACAGCTATTATATTCTATAATGACCTCTCCACTAAATTTCTACTCAGATACTTCATCATGACAGAAAGATATGCCAGTAATGCATAAGCTCTGTTAGGTCCTATCAAGTTTCAAAGTCCTTGAGAACCAATCTAGCTAAGTTTGGAGAGGTTCATCACACATGTTTAAGACAAAGGGTAGTTATCAAATAATAAATTATTTCATTCATTGCAATTTATGAAGATAACCTACTAGGATGGGCAGAGGAAAGTGGAGGCAGAATCCATATCAATTAAACCTCTGAATTCTTAAAAAAACTAAATAATATTGCAATGATGATACAATGTAACAATTCAAACTTTATTTCCCTTGAATTAGACCAAAATTCTGAATTTAGATGTAAGTTGATCCCTTATATTCAATGCAAGCACAATGAAGAGAAAAATGAAATTAACTCAATATTAAAATTTTAAGCAAATTTTTGCCATGTAATACAGCTAAGTTTTCTGATTCAACCACAACTTTATATTTACCTTATAGTGAGTTGTACCTTGAAACATTAATAAATGCAAGCTTGTTTAATTTCTACATAACTCATCTTCTAGCCATATGGCAATATTTATTCATAAAAGAATATGATTACATTTATTTTACTTATGTTACTATTTTTCACTATTAAGAAAATGTCCTACTTCTGAATTTAAAATATTACTAGGTGTTCATAATTAAATTCCTCTGAAAATTTATTTGTTCTCTGAAAGAATAAAGTCTTCCAGAATGTACTAATTTTCTAATCTATATCAAAATCAATTCAAAACCAAAAAAAAAAGTAAATGCAATTTTCCTGAGACTTCAAAATCTTCAAAATTTGATAGTCATGGTCAAAATGCTTATCTTTAAATAATTAACTTGGATGTTCATTTTAACAAATCATTTAGCTTTCTCTGATTGAAAAATTTAGGAGATAATGACAAAAAAGGATATAACAGTTATATATCAAGTAATATATGATTAAAGTATTTGTATGAAAAGTGCAATAGGTTAGCCATAAGAAGACATAAGCAACGTATATACATAACTAGAATTTATGACATAACTGCATTTTTCATTTAAATAAAGGCACTTACACTAGTATCTGTAGTAGGTTGAGGTGTTGGTAGCTGTACCATAAATCTCCAGATATGAGCTGTTTGGTCTCCAGATGCTAGGAAGAATAAATAAGAAAAACATATTCTTCAAAATACATACAACATAAAAGATGTTTCATGTTATTTTAACTAAAAAACATGAGTTTATATTGTTTTATGATGTTGCTGGGAACAATGATCTACTATAAAAAGGGAGGAGTAAGAAAGACAAATAATTGTCATGAAAATATTTTCCCTTTTATTGAAGGGGAAAAAAAAAACATTAATGTTCAAAGTCCACGTATATTTGTTACTATTAACTACTTCAATCTAGAATAAAATCTCATTTTAGTAAAATCTGCTTATTGTATATAATAACAATAATAAGAATGATAATAAGTGGCATTTGCATAGTAATCTAAGATTTTCAAGGCACTTGACAAACATCTCATTTGATCCTCATAACCCAGAGAGACAGATTTATTATTTTATCACCATTTACAGATCAAGAAACTGAAGCAGGCAAAGGTTAAGGGATGTGCAGGGGTCACAGAGTAAATGCCTGTAGCAGGTTGCAAACTCAGGTCTTCCTAAGTGCAAGATGTCTCTTTATAACATGTGTATGTATGTGCATACATATGGGTTTATATGTACACAAAGATACACATACCAAAATTCATCTTTTCAAATAGGACATCTAAAAGAATAGTCTAGTGAAATAGTTTATCACAGGAGTTTGAACATATTTATAGAAAAACAAAATTCATTATCAAGTTTTTCATATAAGAAATAAAAAATTTTGAATTTAAAATGAAAACCACTTTTACAAATGTGCCCAAAGACAGCATTAACTACAATCTGTGTGTTTAGTTATTAACCTTTTTATAAAGCACCCTGAAACTACAACTTTACCTCCTCCACTGATGTTTTCACTACAAAAATATTATAATTTACTAACCTTAACAGCCATTTTACTACAATGGAGAAATAATTTACATAAAATTAATTTCATTTTACCATCATATCTGTGCTTTTTATCTTGAATCAATGTTTCCACTGATAGGGTCTGGGACAAAAGCTAATCAGATCCTACCAAACTACAAAAACACATGCAGGTCCAATGACACAGCAGGTATGCTCTTTGGGAAGTGACTTAGCAAATTATAGAGAGGTATGCTGCTACAAAATTACCAAGTTATGAAAATCTGAATTATGTCAACCTAAGAAACAAAGACAAATACAAAATGCCCCCCAGATTGGAGAAAGTAATAGAACAACAAATAAAAGGTAGCATGTAGTGGTGTCCAGGAGGATAAGCTTAAGAGTCAGGTTCCAATCCATCCCCTGACATTTCCTAGTTCTGGGATCATAGGCAAGTTGTTCAACATTCCATTTAAGCCTCAGTTTCCTCATCTAAATGTGAATAACAACTCTAGTATCTACTACAAAGGGTTGTTTATGACTTCTTATGGTTATCAAATCAGATAATGTATGCATACACTAAAATGCTATTTAAGTCAGTAATTATAATTATGTTATTTCATCATTTTCAACTAAGATCATATAAAAAGGTTCCTTGGACAAGTTACTATCCTATTATTCCTTCATATGTGTTATTCTATGAACTATTACACAATGGTTTTTGTAGCTGAATAAAGTAAAATGATTGCCTTTTGTAGTAGAACAAAATAATTGGATTTTTTAGTTGAATAAAAGCATAAAGATAAAAGCTCATTCTCCGCAGCCTCACTGAAAGCATCCTAAGCACAATTCTCATAGGAGATAAGACAGCAGGTTAATATGCTCATCCTTTTTAAATAAGATTTTCAGATCTTTGTATTTTACAAGTTCTTCCTTCTAGTTGGAACATTGTAAGTATTGGAATGGTAATATATGGATACAGGTATATATTTTTAAAAATACTGTTAAGATTTTATAAAACAATGTTATATTGGGCAACTGTAGGCAACAATTTAATCTAGGATAAAAATGTAGTTCTAGTATCGCTTATTGTCTGAGTTGTAGAAAACATTTTGAAGTATTTTTCAATTCCTGAAAAATAAGGAATCTTACATATGTGTACATTCACACACACATACACACCTACACGTTTCTTGCTACAACGTCATATTTTGCTAGGGCTATAGCAAAATCACTTTTGACAGGATGATATTGCCTTCTACCCTTCAGGGAAATGTCTATCCACCTATGGTTGTTACCATGGCAACAATCCCCAAATATACTACCTAAGAAAGTCCTCAAACATTTTTGCACTTTCTGTCAAAAAATGATTAAGAGAATGTATTCACTCATAATATAAGCTTTAGCAGATACCAAATTACTCTTATCTTCTTAATACAACTGGTCAGTTAGCTGGTTTATATGAGTCTTTTGGAATTACAGCCTAAGAATTCCAATCTTTTTCAAAATCATTTGGGACTTTGGTGCTGTTTTTCAAACCTGTTTCATTATTAGACATTATTTCTAGAATTTGTAATACTTGAAGATTTTCAATGATCTTTCTATAAGGACTCCAAAGCTAGTGTAATCATCTCAAGGCACATAGCGATCCCATTGTACATAAAATTCTGGTAAGAGTTTCTCTATTTTACAAAAGCCTCTATCACATCCTAGCCTCAGGTCATGGATTATGGATTTGATTTTGTGGGAGTTGGAAATGAAGATGATGATGCTGAGAATCAAACATTTCTCAGCCTATTCCTAAAGATTAATTTGCATGCTGGTTCTATTAATGTATGATTTTTGACCAAGAACTGAGTAATCGTACTACTGGAGTAAAAGAGCTGTATTCGTATTGGGCTCATTCTAGAATTCAGTAATTGCCTGCTGATCCATTTCACCATGACAGATGAGTTACTGAACCAAAAGGCCCAGAAGAAATATTAACCTCCTTATTTAGAAAACCTGATGGCCTGGTTTAAAAGAACACTGAATCTGCAATTATAGGTGACAAGAAATTTTATTTTATGTATGGCCAACTTACTTTACAGTGCTCACAACTAGCGTAAGCAAACAGATGGCCAGAGAAGCCAACTTCTACTACAGAAAATAAATGAAATATTGATTTATATGTATGTATATAAAATTACAAGTAAACATATGCTTACATATATACATATGCATGTATATATACCTAAAAATTACACATATAGCTAGATCCTAATCCCCACTGACTTCAAAGTGAAGCTGGGCAGAAATCAAATTAGCCAGCATTTATTAAGCACATACTATATGCCAGGCTTATACTAAGTGACAACAAATAATTCTGATCTCAAGGAGATTAAAATTGAGTGTAGTAGACAACATTTAAATAATTATGTGTAAACAAGATATGGACACCATAAGCTAAAACATAATTTCCAAAGGAAGGATTAAGCTATAAAGAGATATCAGGAAAGGCATTTTAGCTGAGGAATTTTAGCTGGAGGCATAAAAGAATCCAGGAAGTAGAAAAGAAAAAAGAAAGAATTCCAGCTATGGAAGAGAATCCAGTTAAAAAAAAAAAAAAAAAAAGGCAAATGTTACTGAATCATACAATATGTGCAGGGGTGGAAAATAAGTCTGGAAAAGTAGGAGTGGGCCAAATTGTGAAAGGTCTTAAAAGCTAAAAACAGGAATTTATGTTTGATCCTTGGGATAACAAGGAACAACAGTAGCTGAATGAATAGAAAGAGTGTGATATGGTCAAAACATACTTTAGGAAGATTACTTTTAAGTGGAAAGTGGGGAGACTTCTACAACAAGGAGATCAATTACCAAAAAATTACAATCATCATTGTCATATGATATGGCAATGACAACTGCATGTCATGTCACATTACAATAGTCCAGTCGTGAAGTAATGAGGGCCTACATTGGGGCTGTCACAATATCAAAAAGAAGGGAAATACATAAGAGATATAAAGAAAAAGTAGAATTGACAGTACTTGGCAGTAGTCAACAACTGCAACATAGTTGTGAGCCTAGGTAACTAGAAGAGGGGGGTACCCTTGAGAGTAATATGAAAAGTTAGAAAGAAGGAAGTTTGAAGTGAAGAGGAAGAAAATTATTTCAGTTTTTGATATGTTGAAGAAGTCCAATAGATTCTATCTTCTTAAAAACTATGGTTCACAATCCCATAAAGAGTGTCATATATGAATGTGAAGTTGTGAAATTATGACTTATTACCAGTAAATGTTTGATTTATATACCATTTTTATATACCTACATACCTGGGGTAACATAAAAATTTCTCAGGTAAAAAGGGGCACAAGTAGAAAAAGTTTAAGAAACCCTGCAAGAGATAACTAGAGCTGTGAGAGTGGAAATCAGGAGAGTATAGGTCTGTATAAATAGATCTGCAGATGATAAAAAATATGAAAAATATCAGTAGGGATCAAAAAATAACAGTAGTCAAAAGTTTATATCACAAATAATTTCTTCAAAAATTTTAATTTTTTAATTGTTTTAATGTTTTTAATTTGTTTTAAATGTAATGACTACTGAACAAAATCAAAAATCAATCTGACTACATTTTAACAGAAAAATAATTATTGTTAGAAGTCATTTCAGCATAAACTGTCCATGTACAGTCAAATTACTGGAAGTTAAAGAGTAGTGGTCAAAAATCAATACAATAAAAAAAAAAATCAGGATAAGTAGCTTCAACCTAATTTAAATAAAGAAGGCAGTAATTTCATCGCTTCCAAATTTTTAAAAAATTGAAAATGTACTATAAGAGATTAACTTTACCATCATTTCCTATAAAATTTAACAAATTCATCATAATAATCACTAAAAAGGGACAAAAAGAACCCAGAAAATAACTCAAGCCAACAAAAAAAAAATCTTTATAACTGGAAAGAGACCAAAAGCAATCGAGATTAAAAGCAATTCATTCAAAAATTTATGAAAATAAATGTACTTAACCTCAATTGCCTCAGCATAACCTCAATTGCCTCAGCAAAAAGCAAAAAAATAAAATAAAATAAAATAAAATAAAATAAAATAAATGTACCATAACTTCATCAACGGGAGATAGATGAAAGGAAAATGTGCATACTTTCAAAGCTTGAAAAGTCCACTCTCATGAATATTAAACAGATTTTAGAAATATGAATCAATAAATGCTGATGTCTTACCAAATGGGGATGCAAACATAAAGAATGAAATAAACTCTACTCTCAAGGGTTTATATTCTAATAGAGAGACAAATCATATTTATGCATATATTTAGAATAAATAGAAAGATTTATGAAGCATGGACAAAAACTACACAGGCCAAGAAGGCATGGAAAGACTAGGATCTGAATTAATGGAAGGGATACTCAAGTTGATGACATCATGGATCATTATTATCAACTGTTTTGCCCTTTTTGCATGTGTAAAATGCATAAAACTAAATAACTTGACACCTTCACGAAATGTATCAGAAAATTAATTTTGGAAAAATGTCAAATCTATCTTCCCTTTCTGTTTTATTCATATATGGTATAAAAAGAGACAGTAATGATGGTAAAAAGTCAAAAGGATAATTAAGAGCTACACTAATTCTGTGTAGCTCCCAACATCTGTACTATATATAATCATATTTAGCTAATTTGTACTTCAAAACAAGAAGCTGCTTTCTTACTTATGATATGCTTAATTAAACAAGAAATATATGTTGATTTTACTCCTTCCAAAATGCAATTAAGTAAAAAGACCTGCTATATAGTGGAAGAATTTTCATGTGTAAATGTTTCATATAATCTAACAAGGAAGAGCAACAAAAATTAAAGCATTCTTAATCTGCAGAAATATTCTGTAGTTTATAAATTAGTTTCACGCATAGTACCTCAGTTGATTTTCACAATTTAAGTTAGGCAAGTACTTTACAGATAAATAAACTAAGGCCCAGAGAGATGATATGCTCACAATCACAAAGCTAATAACTGGCTATCATTACACTATTATGATAGAATAAAAAATTCCTTTCCAAATATACATTTATTTACTTCTCAACTTTTTTACATAGAGCAGTTTAATGTTCATAAAATACCTACATAATGCTTTTAATGATACCGTTAATACTCAGTAAATATTTATTAATTGTATCAGTAATCAATCAATCAATCAACAAGCATTTACTAAATTTATATTACGTGCCAAATGCAGGGCTAGATATTCAAGAGACAAAAAGTAAGCATTATTATTAATGTTTTTATGTAATAAATAAAAATCTCACATACCAGTAAGAGCTACTTGCTCAGAAGGATGAAATTTTATGGAATTTACTGCAAAAAAAAAAACAAAAAAAAAAAAACTAATTGTTATGGTAAGAAAATAACAATATTTATCAGTTTATAAAAACATGTAAAACATAAAGCATCCATTATTTGTCAAGAATTTTTTAAAAAAAGATATCAAGGAGTAAATTATTTTTAACTTATTCAGAATGTTAAAAGCTTAAATTATAATTCGCACAAATATAATGTTAATTTGTGGTTTTTTTCTATACAGAAACAGATGGATGAGACATAAAAATAGGTACCAAAAAAGTCTCCACTAGTGACACAGCAGTATAAACATTTATAATCTCTCCCTAAGTCACTCTAGCAGCTAGCAGAGGTGACTAATTATCCTAATTTCTACCTCTTAAAAGTTTTTATGATGTAAGTCAGAAAAGAAAGAAAAATCAAACATTATATTTTATACATTTATAAAATTATATCTTAAACAACTCATTTTTAATGGAAATTTAAAATACTAAATCTGTTAAAGAGCTAGAAAAATCCTCAAGCTACTGGTAGGTAATAACATAAGAGGCACTATTACTAATACTTTAAAACTGTATTGATAACTGTAAGAATTAGTGAAAATTCCAAAGCCTAATAAAAAATTTTATAGCTCAAAAGATTTTTGCTCATATAAAGTATGACAAAGGCTACTAAATTAACAATGTTTTAAACTGGAATGATAAGAGATCTATAAAGTTTGGCCAATACAGCTACAATAATAGAATGTGTTTTATCTTCTGCAGACTAACTAACTTGAGTTCAAAGGAGGAAGGTGAAAAGTTGTCAGAGAGGTTCAAGGCCCTGAAAGTCTCTCACAAAAACAGGTTAGACACTACTACTGATTGAGGCAATATATGGCTAGTAGAGCATTTCCCTTCCTAGATATTTAACTTTTCTGTAAAAATAAAGAGATGACAACAAATTATTGGCAAACAAGAATATTTTAATTCGCTCACTTGAATGATTTTAAAAATTAAATCAAAATAAGAAAAATAAATTCTAACACTAAATAAAGTCTATATCTCCAGAGACTTACCTGACCCAACATGACCTGCATACTTGACAAGGCACTTCCCAGTTTCTATGCTCCATAACAAAGCTGTGTGATCTGAAAAGAAAAGGAAAGTTGCATCTGAATAATATTCATCACAGAAAAAAAGTAAAACAAGTCAAACATTAATATTCTAATATCATAAAACCAAAAAAACTAATATCAATAAAATATTTTTAAATATGCCAACTACCAAAATTCAATGTCCAAATATAGCATCTATTCTACTAGACGACTTGTTAAATTAGTCCCAAAGCTGCTCTACTGAATTGTTCCTCAAATCGGGAAAATGTGTATCTGCATTATCTTAGTTAACACTATCTTTAAAGAAAAATTTAATTACAGAATTAATAAATCTAATACCAATTATAAAACAACCCTATGAAACTGATCTACCTTCAAAAAGAAATCAAAATCAAGTTAACATTATAGTAAAATATTCCCTACAATTTACCTTTAAAAGACACTGATGTTTTTATAAGCTATCTTAAAAAATTATCAGAAAGGAAGTACAACTTTTATTGTCTATTTGGGATATACCCCCCCCCCAAAAAGTAATTCAAACATAATATGCAAAAAGAATAAATACAATGTAAAATATATCTGAAAAGAAAAAACTTCAAATCAAGTACCTTATATTTGACAATTATTTTTTCTTTCTGAATGCCCAATTAGATAGTTAACTGAATATGGCTTTTCTCACTGTACTGCCATAGCCCATTCTGTATTAGATATTCTAACTCAAGACAATAAATAGTAGAATAACATAAAAATTTTTAGGTAGATTTAACAAATTTTCTATTTACATGAATATCTGATGGCCGTATAAATTAGCAGCATTTCAAACAAAATAATTAAAACACTCTATGAAAGACTGATGCTAAAGAAAATGGAAACTAGCTTTTCCAGCCTGACCTTTGACAATTTCTTACCTGCCCATATTTCAAATGTGGAATACATTAAAAGGACATCACAACCATAAAAAGCATTACCACTGAATGCAGCAAGCCTCCTGAATTTATACTTGATTTTTAGAAAAAATTTACCAACAATTTCTAAAACTATTTTTATCCAAAGTAGAATGGGCTGCCTTGGAAATACTAAACTGTCCTCTTTAAAAGCTTTCAAGCAGGGGCAGCTAGGTGGCACAGTGGATAGAGCACCAGCCTTGAAGTCAGGAGGACCCGAGTTCAAATTTGGTCTCAGACACTTCCTAGCTGTGTGACCCTGGGCAAGTCACTTAACCCCAATTGCCTCAGCAAAAAGCAAAAAAATAAAAATAAATAAAAATAAAAGCTTTCAAGCAAAGTCTAATTAACAATTTATAAAATATGTTGTCGAGACAATTATTTTTCCAGTATAGTTTGCACTTGATGGCCTCGAACTTTTCTTCCAAATCAGAAATTTTTCAAAATATTTGAACTTAGATCTTCCCTGAGGCAAAGATAACTTTGTTTTTATTTAAATTCAAGTTCCTGGATTCCAATGATCAAAAATCCCATTTATGTGAATAAAACAATTAATTAAAGCTAGTGATAATATCAATATGGATTTGAAAATATTATTGTCCCTAAAGAGATCTGTCTGAAAATTATAAGGAGTTACAAAAAACTTACCATCATCTAAATTTTATAAGGCAATAAAAAATAAATAAAACAGGCTCTCTTTTAACACTTGTATATTATATGCTTCATAAGTAAAGTTGAATAGAAAATCAATATTAACTCTTAAAGACACTAGAGGCTCATCTATATAGGAAGACCTCAGGGTTGGTTAACCTGTAAGGACTGTCTACAAATAAGAGGATAGTTTATGATGCTAAAATATCCAGTACAAATGACTCGATCTCCTATTTTTAGCAAACATAAGTAAAGAGCAGTGTCTCCCTTGGTAATTCATTCCACTATTTGATTTCAGTCAAAGTCTATCTCATTCCACCATCTCTTATTTCAGTCTGACTATTGAGCACATCACTTAAACTTCTTGGGGCCTTATTTTCTTGATTTGTAAAATGAAATGGCTGACAGGTGATCTCTAAATTTCAGAAAGGACTTTATTTTCAGGAAGGTAATCCCTTATGATTAGGGGAAAAAAAAAATTCAGCTAAAACTGTTTCCCCTTTGTTATAACAAAAAATGGCTTTCTTTTGCCATTTCCATGTTACCCTTGGAAACCAGAGCTGAAAGAACAATTACATTAAACAACCTCAGTAAATGGTTTTTGATAATGGGTTACCTCCCCCTTAAATTTAAATTTGTTAATTAAAAACAGCTGCTGAAAATCATACATTATTTTATAGATCTATATCTTTGCTGAATGAAGAGGATTTATGATTAATAAATATTTCAACTGGATCATTTTATTTCACTCATCATCATGTCAGCAATAAGTCAGTTATCTCACAGTTTCCAAAAACTAAAGTTGAATGATTTTGTTTTTTGTTTTTTGTTTTTAAATCTTTCAAAGTTTACCAGCAGAAGCGGTCCCCAACACCACCGGCTGTGTCCTTGTAACACTCACATCCCAGATTCCATCCCTGTGGCCAACATATTCCTTCACTAGTTGGCAAATTGCCCTTGATGTTGTAGTTTTAAAACTGGAAACAATCTAAAACAATAAAGAAAATAATATTCATATCATTCCATTTGACTGTAATCAATAATTTTTTTAAGTAAACTAGCAAAAGAGGAATGAAAAAATCCCCAATTTTTTTTTCAAAGTCTGAAAAGAGTTATTTTAGGCATTAATGGAATTTGACTAAAGTATATATTGAAACCAAGAACTTCAAACTACTTAAAAGCAAAAGAATCTTCCTGCTTTGTGCCAGTATTAATAAGCAAGTCCCTGCCATGGGTTTTGGTATTTTTAGTTTTATTTTTTTGTAACTAAAGAAAAAATATATTCGTCAAGCAATAAAACATGCATGAGTTTCTTCATTATTTTAAAATAAAGGAATATGTATGGGGGGGAGGGGGAGAAAGGCAGGGGAGGGAAGGCTTCTCTTTCTCCTTTCCAAAAAAGAATAGAAAAAGTTACAAATTATGGAAAAGGCTAAAAAGGTATATTCATATTTACTTAAAGCTGGTCCCACAATTTCATTGGCATAAGGAGCTCTGGGTAAACAATTCTTTAACCAATGTACAACAGTAACTTCTCTGAAATCTGTAGTCTCCAGGCAGTTGCCTGAAGAACTAAAAAGTCAAGGAACTCACCCAGAGATACACAGACTGTATGTGTCAGAGATTAAACAAACATAGACCTTCCAGATTCTAAGGTCATTTCTGTATCTATTATATAACATTTCCTCTCCAAATTCCAGAACATACATATAATTTTAATCTAGATAGTTAATATAACTAAAATGACTTGCCAGATTAGGTAACATAAGAAAACAAAAAAATCAGTATGATCTTCATATTTAATATCAGTTTTAAACAATCAAACAGAATTGAAATGTCATATTTTATCAATTAATGTCCACTTTAAAAAACAAAAAAACAAAAACCACAAGCTGGCCAGAAAAGGTTTAATTATTTTGGGGGGAAATTTAGAGAGAAAGAAATCTATAGAAAACTCTAACACGTTTGGGTTTTTTAAAATGACCTAAAACAAAAGGAATATTGAGATATCTTTTACACTTTAATTTACTTGGCTTTATTTATTTATTATTTCATCTTATTTTTACTTTGTGGTTTTGTTGTTTTTTTAAGCCAAGGGAAAAGAGGTTTAAAAAAAATATATCTAATTCTACAATGTTAGAAGAAACTCATCACAATGTTGGGCTTTGCTTCCCCCCTCCTGCTTTAGGTCAGCAAAAAGTCATTTAAATGTGTTAAATGTGGAGTCTTTATTTTCTCTAAGTTCTACATAGCACCTGGCACAATAAAACATAAATATGAGACTGAAGATATTATTGTGCTAGGGATAAAATATGATTTACCAAACATGCAAAGGTATCATTTTTGGCATAAGGATAATACTTCTCTCTCAAAAATCCAAATCCATACCAATATCTCTGGTTGTATCAGGGAGAAAAGACCACACTGAATTGTATCAGCACTATCGGTTCACCTCTGATATACATCTCAGTCTCCTCTACATTCTTAAAGGAGGGAATAAAGATGCTAACAGCAACAGAAGTATAATTTTAAGTTTAAAGTTCTCTAGCTTCTGGGGAACTTCATGTCCTAAATACAGGTACATATATAATGGATGTGCACATACATTTTTATATACATACATATATTTGTCTGCAAATATACACACATGAGCACATTCTAAATCAATAATACTTCCACTTCTATCCATTTTCACAAAGCCTTTTAGCAAGCTAATTAATATTAAAAATTGAGGCTTAATTCATTTGAATTTATCAATTTTCCTATTGTATAATTATTGCTTTATTAAAGGCTTATTTCACAAATGTCTACCATATGTAATAAATGTTAAACATCACCTTTAAAAGTTTTCCTAAAAAAATAACTAAATAATTTTCAATTTAATATTTTCTATTAAGAATATCCTCAAATACTCAAAAGTGATCTCATCAGTATGGATTGATTGTTCCTTCCAATGATGTAGATGACAACCCAGCCATGCATTTATACCTTGTGCAACTTTTGTCCACCACCTCCTACATTGTTCACTACAATGGAGGGTGGGGTAGAAGAATGCTGGTTGTCACCTCTAATGTGTGTGTGTGTGAGAGTCTTTCTTTTTTTTCTCCTTACAATACAAGGATATCATGGCTGTCTATGCCTTTGGTATTTTCAAAAACATTTACTAACTTCTCTGTACAAAGACAAAAGCTTCAGATACTCTGTGTATTGATCCTTCAACACCCTCACAATTGTGTTGCCTACAGCATGGAATTTCTCTTTATAAACTTCATTCAATCTGGCTAGTTCTCTCATCTTTGTTTTCCTTGGTGCTGTTTCTATCTCCACTATCAGCACAATCAAGACTGTGATGGTAAAATTCCAAGTGTGATGATTTCACTATTCTTGATGGTTGGGAAAGCATACAAAATAAAAATAATACACATATTTTAAATATTGCATAATTAGTTCAAGAACAAATACTAATATGGAATAGAATGGAGTCTTGCATACCTTGCTAGTAGAAGCTTTGTAAGTAGTCTTTAATTTCTGAGAAAGCTGACTGGTACTATGGCTGGCTGTTGAAATTAAAAAAAAAAAAAAATCCATAGAATTTTAGTGATTAAAGTTACTTGAAATATCATCTAATCCAGCTGTTTCATTTTACATATCAGAAAACTGAGCTCCAAAAAGAATAAGAAATGTGTCCTCAACCAGATAGCTACAGAATTAGAACTGTAATCCAGGTTTCATTACTCCTAGTCTAATGCTCTTTCCAATAAATCTTTCTTTCCCATTAAACTGAAATGGATATTTGAAAATTATTTGACTGCAATAGTGCAAATGAATCAATTTCTATTATTAAATTCTAAGACTAGCTCAAAGTGTAATTTGTACAAGCAAAAGGAAACCAGTTTTAAATAAGTGCTTTTTATGGACATTTTAACCTTACCTTTTGTTTTCAGCTGACCCTTACTCAGTTCTGCCCCATCAATTGTTTGTCCTTCAGCAGTAAGACGCTCATTGAGGGTATCAATTTCTCTACGCACTAAGAATTTCAAAAAGGCAAATTAAGAATAAATTTTATGAAATTTTAATTTCATAACTCAAGCATTTGAAATAAAGATCTGATATTCTCCAGATATTTTAAGAAATGTATGACTATATTCTAACATACCAAGAACAATTAAAGCTCTAAATAGTCAACCATACAAAGTCAATTATTACCAAGATAACATTACAAGTTCCACTTAGAACCAATAAAAATAATTTTTAAAAACTTTTTATTCTGTACACTTGTTGCTCAAAAAAATGATAATAAATATAAAATTTTCCTAACAAAAGAAAAACTTGAAGATTCATATAAAAAATCTACAACTAACAAATCAAAATATATATAAACTGCCTACCACATGCAAGACAGTTAAGTAGAAGAAATGAGGAGCACAAAGAAATGGAAAACAGTCCCTATCTTTAAACAGTTTACAATCTAATTGGGAAGATAAACTATATAAAGATAAGAAAATACTTATAGAGCTGTATTTAAACAAGTCTTTGATCAAATGTATGTTATTGAAAAGTATCACAAGAGAAGGGAGTGGAAAAGATTGTTATTGGCTTCATAAAAGTCAATAAAGATTTGGTATTAGGCACTAATAATCAACTAGGAGGGGTAAGGACCACTGGGGAGGAGAGGGGGGCACTGTGGAGTTATTTCAAGTGATCTGAGAATTTATATTATAAGCTCCTTGAAAATATGAAGTATTTTTTGCCTTTCTTTACATCTTTGCCACTAAGCACAGTGCCTGGCATATAGTAGACAATAAATGCTAGACGACTGAAAATCCATGTGCACAACAAATGTTATAATTATTCTTTATCCAACTTCCACAAAATATAAAAAGTAAATAATGGATTTTGTTGTCCATGGCACTGTATTATTGATGATTCATAAAACTTAATGGGAAAAGTAATGTATGAAAGTCTTTATACAACACAGCATAGATAACTTCTGATTTTAGTTCTAAATACAACAAACTGTCCAATCAAAGCTATAAAATACCGACAACATATCTTTTGCTACAAGCCTTTTATAAAAATATATTATTTTATTATTCCTTGCACTGAAATCTAAAGACCACAGCAAGATGATGTGAAAACAGATGTAAGGCTAAAACACGTTCACTGCTTCAAACACACTTTCAATCTGAAAGCTGCAAAATAGCATCAGCCATTTGAACAAATGACTCTATATAAGTGTCTTTGCACTTTTATAAGTTAAAATATACCTTATATATACATATTAATATTTTTCAATTATAGAGATACTGTTAAGATTTATAAAATATTAATGTGTTAAAGAAGTAATACTGAATTCATAGTAATATTGTCATCCTATACTTTTAAATTACAAAAACTGACATTTATATTACTCTTTAAGTTTGGCAAAGTACTTTCTAAGCAAATTTTATACTAACACCAAAAAGGTTGGCACTACAAGAATTATTACCCCCATTTTACAAATAAAAAAACTGAAGCAGTAGAGAAAAAGAAAGTGATGTGCCTATGGGAAGGCTACTTGGCGGCAGCAGCAAGGTGCTCTTTACCCATTTAGCACTATCTCTATCACTGCATATGCTGGAGCATGCATGGGATTCCCTACTGCTTTTGTTTCCAAAAGTCTTTGTGCCTATACCATTATAAGTAGTTTCATGTAAGTTCCCATAACATGTTGATGTTAAAGTATAAGAAGTAGTGAGAAGCTCAAGTTCAAAAGATGTAGGATGTTCAGGACCTTCTAACTACCTTGTACTATATTCCATTCATATTTATGGCCAGATCCAGGCAACCTACATTTGAAAATTTCTAGAGATT
Organism: Myrmecobius fasciatus; assembly: GCA_023553655.1. Taxonomy (NCBI): domain Eukaryota; kingdom Metazoa; phylum Chordata; class Mammalia; order Dasyuromorphia; family Myrmecobiidae; genus Myrmecobius; species Myrmecobius fasciatus. The sequence continues at coordinate 93,462 of JAJPUD010005275.1, read as the reverse complement.
AACATATTTGTATTAACTAAGAGATCAAATTCTAGATAAATATTTCTAATATGATTTTCATGTTCAATTTCAAAACCAAGGATTGAAGAATGTATTTTAACAGTGCTGAGAATATAAGCAATTTTATCAAATGACCTGACAATCTACTCAATCAATTTCAGTTCAAAACTTTGAGATGCCAGAGAAATTGACTATGTTTTTCTCATATTTGGGAGTTTTAATTAATTTTACTTGTTTTAGTCATAGTGGGAAAAGGTGGCTGTTGGCCTCACTTGAGCTTGGCATTCAAATAACCCTTTCAGAATAAATTTATCAATATAAAAGGAGTTAATTCTATTTAATGAAGTGACAATGTTTGTACACTAGAAGAAAAATCTTCTCCAACAAGCCCAGCATTCCTGAAAACTATTTTGTTATTTTAATAACAGCATTCTATTGATTTAGCTTCAACTTAATAGACACAGTCTTTGTATTCCTGGAACCCAGCACAGTACTTAGTATATAGCACATATCTAATAAATGTTCACTGGACTGAAATGAATTCCTGTGCTACAAGGAAGGATTACTATGAATTATTATTTTTAAAAAAAAAGGAAGATTTAAAAAAAATGATGCTGAGGGAAGAAAGCAGAGAGTCTATAACAATATTCACAATGACAATAAATAAAATCAACATGAATAGGAAACAAAAGACTGGTCTAAACACAATGATGATAATTATAGAGCTAAAAAACAAAAACATTTTTCCAGTTAAAACAAACTTTTTTCTGGAAATTTTCTTTCTAAGTGGGTTTTTGTTTATGTGCTTTAGAAAAGCATCTATTGTTTTAAAATAAAATTATCAATTTTTTTTAACTTTTAAAGAAAAATCAAAAGCATTGTTTCATACCAGTCATCTCTACAATATATTCAACTGCCAAAAAGACCATTTTCTCAATTATGAGGGCAAATACTGTATGTAAAAGTTACATAAAAATAAAATACTTACATTCCAAATTTTCAATATAAAGATTTTCAAACTCTCTTTCTATTTGACCAAAAAGCTCCAGAAGTGTGTTCCGAACTGAAGAAGGAAGTTTAGAATCCTATCAAAAGAAATAATTATTCATATTCTGTAGAAAAAATGTAAAAATATTACTTGTAAAATGAACTTTCATAATATATTCTGAAAAGTCTCCTATTGTTTATAATTCTTGTTCCCAGCAGAGGTTTAGAAATTTCTTACTAAAAGTTAATTCAGAGCTATAAATATATAGAAAGGGATAAAACTGATAAATGATGAGATAATGATATATCTTAATAAAATATGAATTTAAGTTGATCTCTATAAAGAAAACATTGTATCTAAAATATATCAAAATACAAATGAATAGGCATTTTTTTTTCATTTGAAATTATGTTATACATTATTGTAAAAGCCTTTAATTGCAATCATCAAGTAACACATAAGCAATGGAGAAAAGGTGAGTACAAATTTCTAATTTCTAATTCGGGTACCAGAATTATAGAACCTCAGAGTTGGAAGGGAACTCAAAGGCTATCTAAACTAAACCTTATGTGAACTTTACAACATATTGGTCAAAAGACTCATCTAATGAAATCTCTGGTGAACGTTAAGTGCTTTCCCTTCCATGGCTACCCACTTCATACTGAGACAGTATAGTTTTTAAAGCTCAAAGAAGAGATAATCAAATATAAATTTTATCCTTTATGACATGATAACAAGGGAAGAATATTGTGTATAATATCAGAGACTGCATATTATGCTTCCTTTAATTGTTTTTCTTTTATTAGGTGGAGGATTCAAATTGGAAGAAAAGAGGGGCAGAGAAAGATGACTATAATAAAAGGCAAGATATATCACTAAAACACCTTGCAAATTATTTTCTCTTTAAATTTGATTTTGGGGGTATCAGGGTTAAATAATTTGCAAGACATGATATTGAAATACACATAGGATTTAAAACTATAGTAAGGCTAGAGTATTAAATTATAATATTATTTGCAGTAAAATTTTAAAATAGCTTCTTATTCAAAATTGACATTATAAATTTATTTTAACAGTAGTTCAATAAATATTTATTTAATGAAGGTATTTTTTTAAAGTTTCTAAAAGCAGTCACTTTTGTAAACTGAAATATGTTCCTTGCTATACTTTTTAAATGTTTAACAAAATTAGAAAGAATACAAATTAAACACTAAAAAGTGTTTAATTTAAAAGTATCAGCCTTAAAAAAAAGGCTGATAGAATTATTATTCATTCATTCATTCAAGAAGCATTGTAAAGTTCCTCCTATGTTGCAGGCACTATGCTAAGCAAAATTCAAGCACACAGTCTAAAAAATATTTTTGTAGCAAGTCTATTTGGCAATATAGAATCTTTGACTAAAATAACTTTGTGAATTAGCATGTGTGTGTATGCATAAAACAATTTTCTATATATTATCAAGAGACAATGGTTTAAACTGACTGCTATATTTTTACTGCTGGTTACTAACCAGCAGTATCAGCAGCAGCAACTATCTTTGTGGCCTTGGGTAAAATTAAGCATTGGAATAAAAGACATTTTTAAAATTCCACTTAACTCTAAATTTATGATCTACCTAACCAGTTGTATCTACTTCTACATTAATAACGATATACTGCTAACATTAAAAAAAAAAAAAAATAGGGGCAGCTAGTTGGTGGAGTGGATAGAGCACCAGCCTTGAATCAGGATGACCTGAGTTCAAATCTGGTCTCAAACACTTAACATGTCCTAGCTATGTGACCCTGGGCAAGTCACTTAACCCCAATTGCCTCAGGGAGAAAAAAATCATTTAAAGTTGTTATAATAGCCTCTTTTAATCAGAAGCTAACTCCATGGCTCCTTTTTACTTCTCGGTAAATCATCTTCTGCAAGTTCTGAGTAACTCTGGAAAACCTGAGTTTAAATCCAGCTTCAGACATTTACTAGTTGTACAGTCCTAGGCAAGTCACTGAGTCACTTTTAGGCTCAATTTCTTCATCTGTATATAAAGACAATAATAGAATCTACTCTCCAGAGTTGTTGGGAGGATCAAATGAGTATCTGTAAAGCCCTTGACAAATCTTATAGTACTATATAAATATCACCTATTGCATTATCCTCAGTCACTCCATCACATTTCAGGTACCCTCTCTGCTTCAAAAGGTCCTGCTAGTTAGAAGAGTAGGCTAATCTAAATTTTAAAGCTGTAGTGTTTTTAGAAGATTATGAATTATTAAAGGCAGGAGTATAGACATAATAATTTTAGAGGCTAAATGGAGTTCAAAAAAATTCAAATGAAAGGTTTTAAAGGGAAAAAAAGGAATTGTGTTCCTATGTACATATCACCTTTCCTTTAAAGAACTGTGCATTCACAAATTTTAAATGATATAGAAAAATATGTGGTGAAAAACCTACTCAAATAAAAGACACATGATATTCTTCCTACATGCAAATCCATACTAAGTTCAACCAAAATTGCCAAGTGCCCCACACTCAACAGGTAAAAATACATACATATTGGCCACTTTGGCTTCATAACCGAGATGGCTTGTAAATTGGAAGAGAACTAGATGACAAACAGCCTAATATGCCTAAGGTTTATTATTCACAGCTGACTAGCTATTTACATAGCAGTCTCCACAGCTTCAAATAAGCAATACAACTTCTGAGTTTTTGCGAGTCAAAAGACAGTCAGTATATTAAGTTTAAAAGTTTTTGCACAAACAAAACCAATGCAGTCAAGATTAGGAGGGAAGCAATAAATTGGGAAATCATCTTTACATTTAAGGGTTCTGATAAAGGTCTCATCTCTAAAATATATAGAGAATTGTCTCATATTTATAAGAATTCAAGCCATTCTCCAGTTGATAAATGGTCAAAGGACATGAACAGACAATTTTCAGATGATGAAATTAAAACTATTTGCAGTCATATGAAAAGGTGCTCCAAATCACCGTTGATCAGAGAAATGCAAATTAAGACAACTCTGAGGTACCACTACACACCTGTCAGATTGGCTAAAATGACAGGAAAAGTTAATGATGAATGTTGGAGAGGATGTGGGAAGGCTGGGACACTGATGCATTGTTGGTGGAGCTGTGAACAGATACAGCCATTCTGGAGAGCAATTTGGAGCTATGCTCAAAAAGTTATCAAACTGTGCATAGCCATTGACCCAGCAGCATTTCTATTGGGCTTATATCCCAAAGAAATCATAAAGGAAGGAAAGGGCCCTACATGTGCAAGAATGTTTGTGGCAGCCCTTTTTGTAGTGACTAGAAACTGGAAACTGAATAGACGCCCTTCAATTGGAGAATGGTTGAATAAATTATGGTATATGAATGTTATGGAATATTATTGTTCTGTAAGAAACGACCAGCAGGGGGCGCAGCTAGGTGGCGCAGTGGATAGAGCACCAGCCCTGAAGTCAGGAAGACCTGAGTTCAAATCTGGTCTCAGACACTTAACATGCCCTAGCTGTGTAACCCTGGGCAAGTCACTTAACCCCAATTGCCTCAGAAAAAAAAAAAAAAAAAGAAACGACCAGCAGGACGGTTTCAGAGAGAACTGGAGAGACTTGTATGAACTGATGCTGAGTGAAATGAGCAGAACCAGGAGATCATTATACACGGCAACAATACTATATGACGATCAATTCTGATGGACATGGCTCTCTTCAACAATGAAATGTTTCAAACCACTTCCAATTGTTCACTGAAGAAAGCCATATACACCCAGAGAGAGGGATGTGAAATGTGGACCACAACATAACATTCTCATACTTTTGATTGATGTTTGCTTACATTGTGTTTCCTTTATCTGATATGTCTTTCTTGTAGATACGATTTTTCTTGCACAACAATGATAAGTTTGGGAATATGTATACATATATTCGATTTGTCAAGTATTTTAACATAATTAACATGTAGTGGATATCCTGCCATCTAGGGGAGGGGTGGGGAGTAGGAAGGAAAAACTTGTAACAGAAAGCTTTGTAAGGGTTAATGTTGAAGAATTGTCCATACATATGTTTTGCAAATAAAATAAAATTAAAAATAAAAAAAAATTTTTAAATTTTTAAAATTAAAAAAAAAAGACAGTCAGAATTCAGTAAGCCTGACAAATTCTATATGTACCATGGCATGAATGCACAGAGAGACACACATACAAGACCCCAAATATACCTTCTATACCTTCTGCATCACTGCAGATTATGCTAGATATGATTCCTAAATACCTAATTGTTAGTCTGAAAGATATTATGTGAAATTTATGTCAAATTTACTTACAGTACATACTTTCTGATTCTTAGTGGATTTACAACTTGAAAGATCTGATGCAATGTTACACTGCCCTTTTTCTCAGATTACATTCTCAGGAACTTGCACAAATCACAAAATAAACTGGTCTCCAATGGTACAAAGATTTTAGTGGCATTGAATATCTAACCAAAAAAAGGTTGTTAATTTTAAGAATTATGCATAAAAATGAGAAATGCCTTAAAAGTTTCCAGATTTTGCCTCTATTCATATATTGTCAATTATCTAATCAACGAGATTAGTCTATCGATGGTCTGATTCAAAACCCTAAGACTTAACATTTTAGCAACTATATTTATCTGAATATTTGCATGAACTCGTGGATTTTGCACTAGAATAAATTACAAATATTTTAGGTGTTTTGTTTTTAAAGAATTAACGAGTAATGAAATTTAACCTATGAGTAAATGAAGAAATAAAACATAACATGACAATTTAGCTTATCCACTAGAGGGCGAATATGTTCCAAAACAAAAAATTCTTGATCATATATAACAGTCTATATTTGCTAGACTATATTTGCTAAACAATAGCTAGATTAAGTTAACAGTGAATAATTTTATGAAAGATTAAGATGCTTAAAATATCTATTTCTCCTCCATATCTTTCACTTAATCAGAGCATCACTGTTTATTACTAACAACTGCTTATTCCTAAATGTTCTGACAAAAATTAAAATAGTCAGATATTGACTAACATGAATCTGTGGCAAATTAATATTTTTCTTTCCTTTTATGCTAAAGTCAGGTTATTAATAGAATAAACTAATAAAAGGCAATTAATGAGCTGCCCTATACAAAAACACAATTTTATTTTATTCTTATTATTTGAAAAAAAATTAAGTTTGTTCAATTCTAGAAACTGCAGTGAGAAACTTAATTAACCATTAACGGTATTTTGCTTAGGTTATGCAACAGTTAAAATAACTCTGCATATAGGTTTTATGTTATAAAAAGGTAAAAACTAGTAAAAAAAATTCTCACTTGAAAACAATTAGATGAAAATGTTCCAAAATACTCAAAATTTTTTAAATTTTCTATTTATTTTAATAGTATGATGTATTCCAAAAAAACACAGAAATTATGACTAGCATTTTTCAGGGATTAAAGTTACTATATAATTACCATTTAGTATTTAAACTTTCTACCTATCAATAAAATGCAAGATGATTATAACCTATCCCTTTCATAATAATGAGAAGCTTTCAGAGAAATTAAAATAAATTTTACTTAAGTTAGAAAAATTTTCACTTTAGACCTCTAACCCCAAAATGCAGAAATTAACCTCTTCTCAAATAACACCCATTTTTAAGGCCAATATTTTCATCATTATATAATATAAAAAGTATTTTCCATCCTGTAATCAATTAACATATTGATGGAGGAAAAAAATCTTGAATTTAATTCATCAAGTAAAATGATGACCAAAAGATCCAAAATAAACCCCTATCACCTACTTCTTCTATCACTTATCCACCAACTACTTCTAACCACAAAATTTCTTAACTTTATCCATCATTTCCTTTTCTTTAACACCAGTCTTTAATGAAGAGATGATCCTTCTGGTCAACAAGACCAATTTCTTTTGAGATGTTTTTTGATTCTTTTCCTTTCATCTTCTTCATCAGGCTAACTTTATAATAATCCTTTCTCTCTAATCCTCAATTTTTTCCAATTTGCTGGTTCTTTCCAAGGTGCCTACAAATGTTCCTAAGTTTCTCTTAGATTGAAAAAAAAAATTCTCACAAGAGCTTACTATTTTCTTTAGATATTGTCCCATAACTGAACTTCTTTTCAAAGAAAGGAAGAAAAGAAAGGAGAAAGGGAAGAAGAGAATGAAGAAAATTGTTTACACCCCTTGCTACCATTCATCTCTGACTCACCTTTTGCAATCTGATTTCCAGTCTCATTCAACTGAAACCACTCTCCTCCAGATATTAATTACCTTTAATTATCAAATTTAATTGTTCTTTTTTTGGTCCTAATTGGTCTGTTTTCCTCAAATCTCTCCCCTTTCCAATCTATCCTCTATAGAGCTGCCAAAGTGATTTCCAAAAGTGCAGGTAACTCCTCCTTAATTGTTTTAGGTTCAATAAATAGAAGTTCATGTGTTTGGCTTTTAAAGCCCTTCCCAACCTGGCTCCAATAACCTTTTCCACCATTGTAGTACAATGACTAGTGCCTAGAACAAAGTAGGCAGGCACTTGATGAATGTTTCAATCATTCTTCCAAATTGCTCATGCTTAAAGTGGAAAAGAAACTGCCAAAATAGAAAAGAAGGAATGCTGCACGATTCTATTTTTTTCCAAGTTGGATAAAGCAGCATTGCTTATTAGTCATTAAAATAACTAGAAATGTTATAAATCTTTTTATATAAGGAAATTAGAAGAGATTATAAAGTGTCAACAACAACAACCAAAAAAAACACTGTTGTCAGGTAACTACAGAAACTTGTGGCCTTCCAAACACAGATTTGTAATTTAATTACTAGTTAATTACCATCATTTTTAAAAAAAGAAAAATATACTTAAGTTTTTTTAAGTAGACGAATGAAGGTATGAGAAGACATTAGCTGGGATCTTAATTTTATCTCTCACTGCTCTCACTTTCTCTTCATATTTGGCAAAACAACACCTTTTAAATATGCTGCTTCCTTCAATTAAAACATTATTCCTAGTCATGTGTACCCAGATACTTCCCATTCTCATTATCTCTTTTAAATTTACAAATACCCATGAATCTTTTACCCTTTGGCCTTCTACTATTTGTAGAGGGCCAGGAGGTAAGAATCCATTCCAGGTCTTGAATCTTATAATAACTTGGCTCACCAACTTACCTTTTCTTATTGAATAGCAGAAACATACTTGTTAACATAATGTTAAGAAACCTGGCATCTGAAGCAAAATACAAAATCTACTATAGGATGGATCAAAGACATACCTTTGAATTTAGGACAAGAAAAAGCCCACAATGGAAACTAAAGGCATTTGGGAGAAAGGTACCAGAGGACATTGGTATGATAATTTTATTCTGATGTGTATCTCAATTATTTATACCTCTAAGTAACCAAGATCTGGGCTTAATCATTTACATCTCAGTAGGCCAAGCTTGTTAGAAAAAGCTATAAGAATATCAGAGTATATTTTGTATCAAGTCTATAAGCATTCGAAGTATATATATTTGTCTCACTCTGATCAATAAAACTTGAAGAGTCCATATCGAACTTCTCTCTGCCTGGCCCTTGCATAACACACCCTTAGAGCTGGACTTCAATAACTATTGTAATCTATTCCTCCATTTCTGTGTTGACTATTAAAAATAATGAATTTATTCAACAAAAATTCATTATATATCTACCATGTGTTGGCTTTGGTTGGAAAGACCTTGCAAGTCTCACCTCTAACACATTTTGGCTATGACCTTGTCACACATCTCAGGCAATTCTATATAAATATAGGTTGCCAAGAAAGTGCTGATCTGTAAGGCTAAAAGTTGGAGAGTGGGTGCTGAAATGGTAGTTTCTTCACCATGAGTTTCCTTTCCTGATCTAATTCACAGGGTATCAAGAATTCTTTCTGGAATCAGTCTAGGCCTTAGCCAATACGAATTATAACAATCTATTACAAATAGCTTAATATTAATTCAACCTAGCTGCTGGTCACATTTTTACTTTGTACCGCACTAAACATTAGGCATCTACCACATCCAGTGTGACTAAACCCTACCTCTTACCATCCTAGTACCAGTTATATTATATATACCCCAAGACTCAGGAAATGGAACTCTTTATCTTGTTCCCCTTGTACCTAATCCCAGACTTGGTAACATTGTCCTCTGATACAATTCCCCCAAAAATATACACTGAGTCACTACTACCTGTCTTAGACCTCTGATACTACCTGTCAACTTATATCTTCATTTATTATCTACTGCCACATTCCCTGCACCTATTTGGACTTCTATTCCAAAATCTATGATGAGAACTTTCTGGAAAATAAACTGTGTTGCAGTGAGTCTAGATCATAGGATCCCAACAAGCTCTAGTCTGATTTATTCTACCACTGTACTCCAGTATCAATACAATACTAGGTGTTACAGGAGACAACCAATTGCAAAAGAACATCTCCTGAGGAGACTGTGAAATAGTACAAGGGTCAGGAAACTATGGCTACTTCACCAGAAGCTAAGAATGAAAAGTTTTATTATATTTTAAAACATAAAAATAAATAATGTAAATAAGTACAAACAAAATTTGATTATATTTGAAAATGTAGGCTATTCCTAGCTCAAAGGCTGCACAATAACAGGCAGCAACCCAATGTGGCCAAAGAACTATAGTTTGCTGACTCCTAATAAGTTAGAAAAGGTAAAACATGTATGTTAGTACCCTGTGAACTCCTTGAAAGCATGGATAATCTTTTACCTTTCTTTGTATTCTTAGGGCTCAGCATTGTTCCTGGCATATAAAAATCAGTTTTAACTGATTTTTGGTTATTCTTCTAATTTCAAGAAACCTAAGTAAGCAATATAGAAGAATCAATAATAATTCCAATACAGGCCAATAAAGGTCTCTGCTTATATTCTGAGGATTGTGTAGACTATTCTGCAGCAATACTTTGTCAGTTCTTGAAGTTCTTTTTTGTTATTTGCATTTTATTTTGTGTTTACTGACTAAATAAATGACAGAATAAGAGAGATGACAGGCAACAGCCTGTCAAAATAGTCAAAAGGATGTTTAAATTGCTTCAATGCATTCCATAATGTCTGGCCTCTGTAGTTCAAAACATTTCTATTAAGTGTACATATATATATAATGCAATGACATCCATTAAACCTTTCAATTTATCTTCAAAAAAAATTAGTCTGTCCTTTTGCTTCAATCATTTTAAAAAAAAATGTGACGACATTGAATTCATAAGATTTTGACAGATATTCTTTAATTCTTCATCATGAAACTAGTTTTATTACCCTGGATATTAAGCACACATTTGATAGAGTTCATCTTTCTAAATCTAGTTTTCATTATAGTCCGTAGTTCTCATTTGAGTTTAAATCAGCTGAGTTCTCAGGCCACTGAAGCATGTTTAGCTCCAACTCTTGAATAGATTTCTTAACTTTCTGTGATGCATGGAATTGTACAAGGTTATGTTGCTGTACTCCATCTCCATTTGGGAATCCTTTATTCTGGAATAATTCTACTCAATGTAGACCAATATATTTACCCAAGTTTATCATTCCCTAAAAAAGGAATAAGATTTCTAAGCCCACTGAAAGTTGAAAAAATAAAAATAATAAAATTTGGAGGCAGGCATTTTATAGATCATATAGGTCACAATTTTAATATAGCCCTGAACAAGAAATTAAATTTGATAATTATGTTACCTTTTCCCAATATTCAGTAGTTTAATCTTTGTACATATTGTACTGCCTTTTTCTTCACAAAAAAAATGGTTAGTGGCTGTTTTTAACTGATTTTTGGCTATTCTTCTAACTTCAAGAAACCTAAATAGGCAATATAGAAGAATCAATAATAATTCTAATACAGGCCAATAAAGGTCTCTGCTTATATTCTGAGGATTGTTTATCCTATTCTGCAGCAATACTTTGTCAGTTCTTGGAGTTCTTTTTGTTAATTGCATTTTCTTTTGTGTTTGACAGGACTGTTTACTTGAAACCCCTAACTTTGTATCAATAGTATGTTATCACTAAAATTCAATGGAGTATGCTCTTTAAGAGGTACAAGTTTTGCACGTTTCCTTGAAGTAATATTCTTAAAAACTAAAGAATTAAAAACACAACAAAGACCAATCAAACAGACGCATATGAATTTAGAACTGTACTTAAAGGACTATAAAACTGTGCATACCCTTTGTTCCAACAATACCACTACTAGGTCTGTATCTCAAAAAAGATCATATAAAGGGAAAAAAGGACTCGAACAAAAATAGTTGATTTTTTTTTTTTGTGATAGCAAAGGATTAGAAAATGAAGAGATGACCATCAAACAGGGAATGGCTTTGCAAACTGGTATATGCAGCTAAATCTCAGAAAAACCTGAACTGATGATACTGAGTAAACCAAGCAGAATCAGAACACAGTAACAAAAATATTTTACAATGATCAACTATGACAGATTTAGCTCTTCTCTGCGATGCAATGATCTAAGACAATTCCAAGGGACTCATAATGGAAAATGCTGACCATAGTCAAAGAAAGAACAAAGAAGTCTGCATGCAGATCAAAGCATACTATTTTCCCTTTTTAAAAAAAATTTTTCTTTTTTGTGATTCCCCTCTCCCTTTTTTTCTCATTCTCCTTTTACCACATAACTAATTCATTGGTTTATAACCTATATTAGATTGTTTGGGAGGGTGGAGAAGAGGAAGAAAGAAAAATTTTGGAACTCAAAATCTCATAAAAATGAATGCTGAAAAGTATCTTTACATATAATTGGAAAACAAAACATAATTAATATATACATAACTGGAAAACATAAAATAGAAGAAACATAATATATTACATATCATTGGAAAAACTTAGAAGAAATAAGTGCATATGGCACAAACCTAACATTCAACTGATAAAAAAAACTAAAAGTGCAGAAACCATCTTAATCCAGTTTTACCTGGAAGGAAAAACTAGGAGTAATGGGTGAAATGAGTGTATAAGTAAAAGCTGCAGAAGGAAACTTAGGGTTGATGTAAGGTAGAAACTTCCAAACAATTAGAGGAACACCAAAGTAAAATGGCATCCCTCTCACTTAGGACTTCAAGCCAAGAGTAGAGGTCCTTTTGTCAGTTATCTTGTAGATCTGTAGGAACAAACTGGCCTAAATAGTTAATGAAATCCTGTTTTTCTAAAATTCAGTAGTTCTCTCCCCAATACTCATCCCACTCTCCATCAACACCTACCCCTATTTTATTTCTCTTAATGGTTATACCACTTTATCCAAACTCAAAACCTTAATGATCTTGTTACTTCTTACTTTACAACCTCCAATCTAAGCCTTATTTATTCCACCTTAGAAATGTCTTGAATTCACCCTATCACTTCAATTTGCAGTGTTATTACTTTACTTCAGATCCTCAATATCCTTCACCTAATAAAAAAAAAATTTAAAAAAAGACTGTTAGCTATCATAATTTAATAATCCTCTGGTTTATGAAGAGGATCCCGCTGCTAATGACAAAGGATCTGATAGCTTCATCTCTCAGATAGTGGTAACTCCTAAATTTGTACCTACCACTCTATTCTCCTAATCTCTAGACCCACATTTTCCACTATCTACTATACATCATCCCCTAAATATATCTCAAAACTCTTATCCAATTTCTACATTTTATAGATAAAGAAGCTGAAATTCAGAATTGTTTGATAGTTAGTGAAGATTCTCAGGACCTCCTTGTACTCTTTTAAAAACTTTTAATCAGGATCCCTGAGCTCAGTCTTGTCTCCACTTCAATTTTAAATAGATTAAAAGGTAGAATCCAGTAAAAATACTATCATTAATGATCAATTATTATTTACTAGGCAACTTGTAATGCAAAATAAAATGTGGGGAACAAGAACACTATAACTTTTGATCTTATGTTAATTCAATGTGGCTTCTAAATCATCCTTCCTATCACTTGTAGTTTAAATTCCCTCAAATTTAAACTATCACATAACTCAAATGCTCAGAAGTTATCAATGGCTTTTTGTAAACTACCAAATGAAACCCAAATTTAGCCTGATATTCTAAATACTTCAAAGTCTAACTTTAAAATACCTTTTATCCTTATCTTATACTACTTTTCACATATTTTACACTCCAATCAAAGTGGCCTATTTGTTAATGAATTCCCCTCATTCTTGTTTATGTTGTTCAGCTACAACCATTCCTTACACCTTCCTAAAAAGGCCTTCCCCATCAGGGCCCTTCACATCTCAACCTGTTAAAATTCTACTTTTCAAAGACCAGTTCACATGTCATCTGTTTTTAAGAAAACTTAACTTTCCTCATAAAAGCTAAAATAATGAAAGATATCTCTTCAGATTACACATAGAATTCTTTACCATTTCTATATGCCTAACCTATTTTATTATAGGTATTTCAGTACTATGTCCTATGTCTCCTTTTAACCTGTCAGTAGTTACTAAATTAACATCTGAAATGAATATATGGAGAGAATTAAATAATTGATATAATGAATAGCTCCTGAAGAGAATAAAAATTAAGTTGAATAACGGCTATCAAAGGTAACATACTGTGCTGAAAAGAGAGGAGGTCTCAAACTCATAGCCTGAACTCAAGCCCTGCCTCTGAAACATAACAAAGTATGACTGTGAACAAGTCATTTAATTTCTCTGGGCCTCAGACAACTGACCACACATTACAGAGAAGTTACTGATCTGCACTGTTAAAGGAGCTCCTCATGAAGAATTCCACACGCTAATAAAATCCCAAGTTTTTTTTTTTAAGTCTTTCCTTTTAAAAATCCAATCAAGTATCATAAATATCTATATGTACATATAGATATAAAATGATATATAATACATATAAACATATACACACATAAATATACATACACAAATGTGTAAGATAATTCTTAGCTATCTCAAAATACATTAATCATATCTAGATATGACTTAGGATATCTAGCTACATCTTGTATGTTTTTGTAAATCTATAAATAAATATAATCATAACTAAAAAAGGTAAACAGTAGTCAATGTGAACTTACTTGTCCTTCCAACATTTCTCTTGGAAGCCCCGTCCTTTCTTGTTCTGAACTGTTGGTTCTTCTTATAGAAAGGCTATGTGATTTGCGTTTCTGCTTTGCCTGGCGAGCAGTTGCACAACTTCCGCTTTCTGTGGGCATTACTTCTAGAAAATAATGTCCTGGTTTCTCCTGCAATATGCTAAACAGGAAAAAAAAAAAAAAAAAGGGAGGGTGGGGAGTGAAGTGGAAGGGGGAAATTAAAGTTTGGCTTTTTTTTTTTTTTCTTAGACAATAAACCACTAACAAAAAAAATTTTTTTTTAATTAAGCCAGGTAATTTTTTAAAGTATTTTCACTGAATATAATACAGATATAGTCAGTATATAATATATAGAGATTAATAATTTTAAAAATCAGGACAAGCTTTATGCTTACAACTATATTTTAATTTATTTATTTTGGGAGGAAGGGGTGAGGCAGTTGGGGTTAAATGACTTGCCCAGAGTCACACAGCTAAGAAATGCTAAGTATCTGAAACTGAGAACTCAGGTCTTCCTGCTATTAAGGCCAGTGTTCTATCCACTACATCATCTAGCTGTCCCTAGCTTCTAATTTTGGCCAAACTATACCAGTATTATCTGCTAAAAAAAAAAAAAAAAAAAGTCGTGGACACAACTAAAAAATGATTAAACAAGTTGAGTGGCACAAATTACATTAGCACAATTCCTGACTCCAAATTCACTAAACTTTCTACTGTTCCATACTTTTTTGACTTCTGATTTTATCAATTTAGGGTTAACTCCCAAGTATGAAAACCTCTCCTATGATAACGGCTAATAATTTAATTATAAACAGAGGTTTCTTGAATATTTGCACATCGATAGTATGTATCAGGAAGCAAGATTTAAACCCAGGGCTTCCTGATTCCAAAAGCTGTCCCTATCTACCATAACAAACTGTTTCCCACAGTCAGATATCCCAAATAGAGGTTAGAACAACCTCCTAAATTCCCAGATAATCCACTAAAACAGAGTAAAATAATCAAGGCCTCAAGAACCTCAAGGAGAAAATGGGTGGAGTAGAGTTATTATTATTCAATTATTTTCAGTTGTGTCCAGCTCTTGGTGATCTTATTTGGAATTTTCTTGGCAGCATATCTCTGAATTATAGCAACAATATTCACTAAAGGATATTGTTTTTAAAGTTTTCTGAATCCTTTCTTAAATTCTGCTGTGCACATGACAATTTCTTTCCCTTTTTCTATTTTTTTCTATTTTCTATTTAGATTTTAAATATTTTTTTTAATTTAACAGGTAAAGGGAGGAGGAGACAGGATTGTAGGTAACTGGATGTTGCTCTGCAAAAAAGCAAGAGAAGCCTTTTTTTAATTTTTTTAAGGACTAAGGAGACTAATTATGTTCGTGGACCAAGAAGAAAAAACAAGTAAAGAGAGAGAAAAAGAGAAAATCCATGAGAGATAAGCAGAAGGAAATAGATTTAAGGAGTCAGGTAGAAAAGTTAGCTTTACGAAAAAGCAGGGACATCTTTTCTGTTGTGACTAGGAAGAGAGGAGAAAATGTATGGCGATGCTGACGCCACCAGTGAATTCAATCTGGTCCCTGGGGGATACACACTTTCAACCTGAATTCTACCTTACCAGCAATTTCAGCTCCCTGTTGTTATCAACAAAGCATTTATCAATGCCTACTATGTGCTAAGCAAAGTGAGGACCAAAGCAAGAATAAATTTTGTCATCTAGAAAGTTATCATCTAGCTGAAGGAAAGATGCACATAAGCAGATATATAAAAGAGAGAGGTGATTTGGGGAAGACGACTCATGAATGGCCATATCTAGTAATCCAGGTGTGTCCTGAAGAGAAAAGGAGTTCTTATGGAGGGAATGTATTCCAGACATGAGGGAACAACCAATGCAAAGGCACTGAGGTAAGAAACTGAATGCTCTACATGAGCAATAAGGAGAGAAAAAAAGTCATTTTGCCTGAATCACAGCCAAGTACATGCTTGTCAATGATTAACAATCAGGTCTCTGGAGAGGAAATTTATGCTGTAACACACTTTTAAAGTTTAATCTGTACTATTAACATTTTCTTCATAGTTTTCTGAAGCTTATAAAATCAACAAAACAATAATGCCCTGTTTTGTTAAAAAAAAAATTTTTTTTTTAAGTCCACAAGAGAAGATTCGTTCTTCTCGCCATCTCCAATCCCTTCTTAACTCCCACTGTCTACACAATACAATAATGAGGGGAGATCCACACATATACAAACACAGTTCTCTACCTACTAAATACAACCTTGTAAAGGCTGGCAAAACAGAAGAATATTTAAGAATTAGTTACAGGAATAAGTCACATAAACTATCTCAAATGGGCCAGAACCATTTCAGTGGTTACCTCAATATATTCAGGATGGAGTCAGCTTTCTTTATAAAATTCTAACTTGTAATTTTATAAGGCTACATTGGAGTTCCAACTGCCTTTGAGAAGAGGCATTCAAAGTTATTAAATATCTAAAAGTTTCTAATTTTTCTCAGGCTCTTAGAAAATGTAACAAATGGTAGCAACAAAACAGTCTTTGCTTACAACAGATAACAGTCTATGACAATACACTGAGATTTTAAATATGTAGGGAACTCTATAATACAATGTATCTTGCACTATGGTTTTTTTTTAATACTTGAACTTTTTCTTCCACTACTTTAGTTTTCATTGAAATGTATAAGATTAGGGGCAGCTAGGTGGCGCAATGGATAGAGCACCAGCCCTGAAGTCAGGAGGACCTGAGTTCAAATCTGGTCTCAGACACTTATCATTACCTAGCTGTGTGACCCTGGCCAAGTCACTTGACCTCAATTGCCTCAGCAAAAAAAAATTATAAGATTAAAAAAATCACTAATTACAGGAGCAGCTAGATTGCATATAGAGCACTGACCTTGAAGTCAGGAAAACCTGAGCTCAAATCCCAACTCAGATACTGAACACTTAATATCTATGTGACCTTGGGCAAGTCACTTAAAACCCCAAATAAATGATTTTTTTTAAATCACTAATTACAGAAATGCTGCAAATAAGAATCATTTTGTAATTATTAGCTACTTTTAATTGTTTTGTCTATAAAATGAGCAACTTGCACAAGGGGCAGGAGGAGGAAGAAATCAGTCCAATTACATGATATATAATAAAATGACAAATCAACATTTATATAGCACTTTAAAGTAGTACAGAGCACCTGACACACATACGTCACCTAATTTCATCTAGTTATAAGCAAACAGATTCACACAAAAAAATTGTAGTTTGACTAATTTTTTAATTTATTTTTATTTTTTTAATTTATTTTATTTTATTTATTATTTATTTTATTTTCCAATAAATTGACTAATTTATTTTATTTTATTTATTATTTTTATTTTATTTTATTTTATTATATTATTTATAACAAAGTAAACATCCACATTAAATCAAATACATTGTGGTTTAACTACATATTAGAAAACAAAAATCTTAACTGAAACCAACTCCTAGTTTGCCTATAAAATTTCCAATACTGAATCATTTCATTCTCTGCTATTTATTACCTGTCAAATTTTATATATAAAAAGTCAAATCTAGTTTCTTTGGAAGGCCATTTTTATTTAAGTGCGCCAAGTTTCTGTTACTGCTTTCTAAAACACACTAAAATCCAGTAAGCTTATTCTTCTAATATAAAAAAGCAGGTATTCTCTCTTGTAGGTGCGCAAGTCTCAAGCCTCTCTTAGTTTTCCTACCTGAGTATTCCTCAATTGACCATTCCTCAACTGCCAGTTCATCTATATCAGGCCTACAAACTGGGTATTTCCCCCAAGGGTTTGCCATTAACCTTCTTCTATCTCCACAATGATCTCTGATTTCATCAGCTCTTATGGATTTAATTATTATTTCCTTACAAAGAATCCCAGATCTGTATGTCTAATCCTAATCTCTTTTCTGAGTTGCAGTCTCACATTTTTGACATCCCAAGATTATAACTCAATACGTCCAAAACAGAACTCATTATCTTACCCCCAAAAAACCTATCCTCTTCCAAACTTCCCTCTTACCATCAAAGGTACATCCAGTCTCACAATCTTTGTCATCCTCAATTCCTCTCTTATACTCATTCCACATATCCAATATCTTGCAAAATTTAGCCCCTCTCTCTTTCTAGTTTCCTTACACTTTACTCCCACTGTTAGCACATATTCTATGACCCAGCAATATTTCCCACATGATATTCAATCTCCCTAGTCCATACCTTTGCACTACCAGGCCAGATTTCCATTAAGACTCAGTTCAAATACAAGCTTCTACCAGAGACTTTCTATTCCTTCCCTGCCCACTTTTACAGCTAGTGCTTTCCTTCTGAGACTACTTTCTATCTAGTTAGTACTTATCATGTTTGTGCAAAATTATCTGTTTCCATTAGAATTTGAGTTCCATGAGGATTAGGATATTTTTTACCTTTTTTTCTTTTTTTTTTTTTGGTATCCCCAGTGACTAGTACATAATACTTAAATGCTCATTGAATGACAAACTTCTCATTGAAATTATACAAAAGAAATATCTCATTAAGAGAAGCAGTGTTGTAGAACAGAAAATTAACATGGCCAGAAGGCCTAGCCTGAGTTTAAATAAATATGGATTTGTAAACTATATAATCTTGGATGAATTATTTTAAAAACTTAACCTGTAAAATTAGAATAACATCAGAACTACTTTCTTCCCAAGGTTATTGCTAGAATCGTGAAAATAAATTGCATAAAACACATTATAAACTATAAGGCACTATAAAAAGCTTTTAAAAAGTAATAATCCTGTTTGCTTGCATTGTGTTTCCTTTATCTGATTTTTCTTTCTTGTAGATACGATTTTTCTCGCACAACAATGATAAGAGTGGAAACAAGTATACATATATTCGATTGTCAAGTATTTTAACATAATTAACATGTAGTGGATATCCTGCCATCTAGGGAAGGGGTAGGGAGTAGGGAGGAAAAATTTGTAACAGAAAGCTTTGTAAGCGTTAATGTTGAAAAATTGCCCATACATATGTTTTGCAAATAAAAAAATAAATAAAAAATAAAATAAAATAAAATTTTAAAAAAAGTAATAATGCTTATTTAAGATAAATTATACCAAATAAATTCTTATTAAATGTCTCATTTTTTAAAGAGTTCATTCTCACACAAAATTTTTGACATTTAGATTTTAAAATGGCGTTTTTCTATGACATTTGCCAAACAGCTATCAAAATTATTTTTCTAAATGCATGAGTGGGGGAGTGATAAAGGAGCCCTTATATCTAATCTTCCTAATGAGTATAAGTATTAGATTTTGATTTTTCATTTACACAAAAACAGACTGGGAAAGTGTTTGCTGATAGGCTGAGACTACTCCAAAGGCCTTTATACACTCATTTACCATGGCAAACAGGAAAGTCTAACAAAAAAAAGGATACTAGTAAGACTAGGTACCCATGACACAAGATGAATCAGAAATTTTCCTTAGTTCTAAATTTTATCATCCACCAAAGAGGTACTATGCACCACAGGGAGAGCAACTACAGCTGGATCTAAAGGACAAGAGAGAACCCAATAAAATGAAAGTTTTATGAATTCAATATGGAAAAAACGAATTCAAAATATGCTCACGCAGTCTGCTCTCCGCAAGGTTCACCAACTAACCTAAGGCTTCACCTTGAAATCCATACAGGCATTCAGTTGCAGCTTTAGAGACTATGACAGCACACCCAGGCTTTGTCAGTCCCTCACTCAGTTGCAAACACTAAGTGTGACTAGTCATATGAAGAAAAGGGGAAGAAATCACAATTTGGAAGAATTGGCCTTCCTTCTGTCAGGGGCAGACCCCAAGGAAATGCATCCAAAGCATCACACACAGCAGAACACTCAATCTACCTTCCTTCAAATACTGCAAAAATTAGGAGACTCAGGCCAGAGAGAAGGAAAGAATAACAAACAGGAAAGAAGTGGGGCAAAGGCAATTTGATTAATTGCATTAGGCATGACAGAAAGGGTACTGAAATACAGCTGGTAGCATCTATCCTCTCAGAAGCTTCTAGGACAAGAACTGAGGATGGTGAAAAGTAAATTACTCAATATGAGAAGAGGGTGAGGTTTTTTACAATCTAATGACACTATCAAAAGAAAAGAGATAGAGACAAAAATGTAAATGGAAAAAGTTAAAACAAAGATATCAAAAAGAGAACAGATTTGAAACACAAGTACACTGATGTGAAAAATTACCTTGAAGAAAAGCAAAAGGCTATAATATTAAAATACTACATGATCTCTATAAAAGCAAAAGCCACAAAGATTGAAGAGATGATACAAAGAGAGAACATAGGGATTACAATTGTCCCAGAACAAGATAAATTGAAAATCTGAAGGAAGAAAGGAAAGGAGGAAGGGAGAGATGAAGGGAAGGAAAAAGGAAAAAACCTTAAGCTTCAAATGAATAAAAGTTTAAAAAACATAGAAAAAGAATAATGAAAGGGCAAGGCAAAGAAATCAATTTTAGAAAAAAAGACATACACAATAACCACTAGCAAAAGAAGTTTGAGAGAAGATTTTGCCTAATTAGAGGATAATAAATCTAACAATCCAAGTGGGAAAAGATGGATATTTACAAAAATATAATTATCCCATATTAATGGAAAAGGAAATAAAATTAGCTAAATAATCTCTTTAAAAAAGAAACTGAACAATCTATCAATAAATTCCCTAAGGAAGAAATTCCTGGGACCCAATGAAGTCACAAATGAATTCTACCAAATATTTAAAGAACAATTAACTTTAAAACTATATAAACTATTTGGAAAAGTAAGCAAAGAATGAATCCTTCAAAATTTCTTTTATAATACAAATATGGTGCTGATAATTAAATCAGGGAGATCAAAAACAAGAAAATTAGATCAATTTCTCTGATGAACATTGGTGCAAAAATTTTAAATATAGAACAATATAATATAAAGATTATACATTAGGACCAGATAAAACTTATACTAGAAATGAAGCACTGGTTCTTTATTTGAAAAATCATCAGCATAATTGGCCATATCAATAACAAAACAACCCCCCCCCCAAAAAAATGATCAGATTCTGTTTCTTTAGATAGGCTGTAGTTCAGGGGAACAGAAAAATATACACAACCCTGGGGCCCACAGACAGCAGATAACAGGGGCAGAGTTCTGAGGACACTCGGAGGTGAATTCTGCCTAAGTCCACCCCTCGGGAGGGCGGGGACGGTATTGAGTACGCCTCAGTAAGGAGGAAGAGCCTCCTCACCCCTGTTATACAGTGAATGGGGCTCCTCCCTCCTGGATCATGTGAAGTGGGTAAACAGGGACTAGGGAGGGGGCTCCTACCTCCTGGACCAGGTGAGGAGGGGACTACCCTTCTGGATTATGTGGAGTAGGGGATTATAAAAGAGGGTAAACAGAGGCTCCAGGCACACTATCAGCTCTGCCTTAACACACTGCCGAAGGCAGCTGCCATGTAAGAGGGCACTAATGGCACTACTGGCAGACTGCCAACACACTGCCAGGTAACATCGAGCATTGCCATGTAATAGGGAACTTCAGTTTGTGATATCCCGTAATAAAGACCTGTTAGCCAGCCTTTCTTACCTCGGGTGTTCTGTGGGGATAATTCCCTGCTTTAGAGAAGCAGGGCCGGAAGATATCCCAAGACCTGGGAAATAGGTAAGAAACCAGTTGACTCCAGTCAAGGTGAGGGACAGGGAGTCTGCCCCCTGACGAGGAGAGCAGTGGGTAGTTAACATCCCCCACTGAGGAGTGCGGATGGGACTTAACGACACAATATTTGATTTCAGATTGCTGATTGTTTTCATCACTTTTTTTCTTCCTTTTTTTCAGTATTAAAATGAATAGTTCTGTGGAAGGCAGCAAGGCAGCAGAAAAAAGAATGCAGGAAGAAATGTAAGTAATGTAAAAAACAAAAGATGCCTGTGTATGTGTGTGCGTGTGCATACACATAAACATAAAAATACACACATGCAAACATGTCCTCCTTCCTTGCTGCAAGATGCACAAGGAAGGCCTCAAGAGCTATGGAAATTCTTAAGAATTGAGTTCCTCTTAATTTTCTTTTCAACTAACTTTTCATGGAGATAGATAGATTCATTTCTCCTCCTCATTCATCAGCACTGGCATCTAGTAGAAGCACAAAGCTATAGGAAATCTGTATGTGCATGCAACCTTAAAGGATTCCAAGGAAACTGGTTTTCTAAATGCCATCTTCTTCAGGCAGGGAAGAAGAAAAAAAAAAAAAAAACATTAGATGGCAGAGAGCTTTGCATTGGGATTTTGCCATGAGAGAAGCTACTGGCCTCAAAGTTGAGACTAAGGATTTTCAATGATCCTAGAGTAAGGTCTTTGTTTTTTTGTTTTTCTGAAGGAATCTAACAGTTCCCTAGTCAAGGATTCCAGTTGGAGTTGCCAACTAGTGAAGAAATGTGCCCAGCAGTCTTGTGCAACAAGAAGCATTAAGTTGCCTATCCATAGGAATCACCAATTGGTAAGAACCTTCAGGGGCAAGCTGATGATTACAACTATTCAGATAGTTTTTAGATTTTTCTCTTTGTTCTCAGCTTTTCCAGTCAAATTTATTCCTTTTCATTGATGTTATGTGCACTTTCAGGAAACTGTCCTAAATGTATGGAAGGAATATTACAAATATCCCTATTATGCTATTCTAATAAATACCCTGCTTTGAGTTTATTTTGTCTTCTGGCTAACTATTGAGGAAAAAAAATGTATCAGTGGGGGCTAGTGAGCCTATACAAACCCACTGAGTATTTTCAACTTTGGGAGCTGTCTTCTAAAGAGCCTTTCCTGTGCACTGGAAATCGATAGTCCAAAAGGATGATACATATATTACTATGAAATAATTACCACTGATTCTGACATAATATGGAGCACATTAACTCAAAGAAATAGCCACATATTAAAATAGTACAAAATCAGATCATTTTCTCTTTTTCAAATTTTGATTGATCTTTTTCCCCCTGAGGCAATTGGGGTTAAGTGACTTGCCCAGGGTCACACAGGTAGGAATCATTAAGTGTCTGAGGCTGGATTTGAACCCAGGTCCTCCTGACTTCAAGGTCAGTGTTCTATCCACTGCCTCATCTAGCTACCCCTGATTGATATCTTTTATTTTACATCACCTTTTGGTCTACAGATCACAAAATGTATAAAATGAAGAAATAAGAAATAATACCACCAAAATAAAGTGGAACTAGATTACAGATGGACTTATATGCCAGTAATATTTTCTCTAATGACCACTAAATATGATAGCCCTGAGCATTATGAAAACCTCTCCGACACAACAGGAAACAAGAGGGTAACTAGAAGAAGAAAGACTATTAAGAAAAATGAACAAATAGTTCTCAAAGGAACTGTAAACTATAAACAGATATATAAAGAGAAATGCAAATGAAAATAAGTCTGAGGTTTTACTTCACACCCTATAAATTGGCAATGATTACAAAAATGGAATAAGCAATGCTGGAAGAGTTGAGGAAAAATTAACACATTAGTAAATTATTATGCAAATAACATGACTGAAGTATTCATACCCTTAGCCCTAGAGTTCATTACAAGGCTCTTACTCCAAAGAGGTCATTGATAAGAGCCAAGTCCAATAAATACTAATCAATCAATAAACATTTATTAAGCATCTACTATAATACAAAGATATTTACAGAAGCATTTTATATGATATCCTCTGATTGGACAATGAATGATTACCCAAATTGTAAAACAGGAACATAATAGAATGCACTTTAAAAAATAACAAATGTGCTGCAGAGAGATTTACATGAACTGACTGAAAGAATAAAGTCAAGAAAAAAATATACACAATGATTACAAGAATATTAACAGAAAGAACCACAAAAAGATTACTGTTGCAAAATTATAAAGAACAAACATGGCTTGAAAGGAGAGAAAAGTCACCTCCCAAACTCACCCCTTCACAAAAATAGCACGTCTGTGTGACACACACAGTGCACATAATTTCATGTGATGTACTAATAAGTTGTGTTCGATTTTTCCATCTTTTATTTGGTCTTTATAAAACATTATCTGTTGTAAGGAATAGGCATCTGGAATGGGAGGCTAGAGAGGGAAACCATGGTGAGGTAAAAAAGGCATGAATAATTTTTTTTTAAAGAGTATTATAATACTCAAGATTAAAGTAATGAGAGTTTTGAGTTAACATAATGGCTTAAGTATAAAGGACGGGAAGGCTACAAGAGATAATGTTACAGAAGAACTGTAAAGATTGGCAAATAATTGGTTGGTGAACTGAGGGGTGGGGAAATAGAGCTGTTAAGAGAAAGAGAAACTGCAAAGATAGCACCAAGATTTCAAAACTAAGTAACTGAGAATATAGTAAGTGCCATCAAAAGTAATTGGAATAGATTTAGGGAAGAAGATTGTAAATTTAAGGTAGCAAATAGATGTTAACATTCAGTTAGAAATGCAGGAATAAATTTGACTGGAAAAGCTGAGAACAAAGAGAAAAATCTAAAAACTATCTGAATAGTTGTAATCATTTAAGACACTAGAATAGATGAGATTAACAAAGAAAAGCCTATATAGTAAAAGGCAGGACCCAAGACAATAATTAGGGAATGCCCATATTTTAAGGGTATAAAGGACCAGCTAAGAAAACAAGGAAAATCCAATAGTTGTAAATAGGACAAAATAGAACAGTGTAACAAAAGTCAAGAAAGAAAAAAAAAAAAGGAAGAGGTAGTTAAAAAAATGTAACAAAATAACCAAAAAGAATGAGGATTAAAAGGTAACAGATTGGGGATTAGGAGGTCATAACATTTCAAATGGGAAGCTTTATTCAAGAAATCAAAGAATAAATGGGAGGGTGGTGGTGATCAGGGAATACAAGAAACTAGAGTAGACTACCACTTCTAAAAGTTTGCAAAAGAGTGAAGGTAAAAGAAAATTTAGATGACTGCTAGGGAATAATAGTGTGCCTAGCAGGCACAATGAATAGAGTGCTGGAATCAGGAAGATCTAAATTCAAACAGGGCCTCAGACACTAGCGGTGTGATCCTGGGCAAGTTAACTTCACCCTACTTATCTCAACTTTCTCATCTGTAAAATCATCTAGAGAAGGAAATGGCAAAGTACTACCAAGAAAAATCCTAAATAGGGTCACAAAGAGTTGAACATGACTGAACAACAAAAGAGCAGTAACAAGACTAAAGGAAGGTGGTTTTCTTTTTGTTTCAGCACATGAAACACCTAAAAATGTTAAAGCACAAAGGGGGGAAAAATTAGTTAGACAGATTGAATATAAAAGACTGATTAGGGATGATCTTTAAAGCAAGGCTTAAAAGAGATAAGAAGCACTGATTAAAAGCCTATTACATGGGGCAGTTAGGTGGCACAGTGGATATAGAGCACCAGCCCTGAAGTCAGGAAGACCTGAGTTCAAATCTGGTCTCAGACACTTAACACATCCTAGCTGTGTGACCTTGGGCAAGTTACTTAACCCCAATTGCCTCAGCCAAAAAGCAAAAAGCAAAAAAAAAAAAAAAAAAAAAAAAAAGCCTACTACATTACCAGGCACTATGCAAAATGCTAGGGATACAAAAAAAAAAAAAAAAAAAAAAAAAAAAAAAAAACCAAGTCTCCTACCTTAAGGAGCTCAAGATCTACTGGAGGAAGCAACATGAGAATAAGTGTACAAACAAGATATTTTACAGGATAAAATTGAAATAGCTTAAAAAGAAAGGCACCAATAAGCATCCCAGGTGGAAATTCAATTGAGAATTGAAGAAAGTCAAGAAATAGAGATGAGGAAAAACAGAGATGCAGGCTTAAAAGATAATAAAAGTGCATGAAGTTGAAAGATGGTAGGTTTGTTAAAGGAAGAGCAAGCAAGTCAGTATCACTGGCTAGTAGAATACATAGACAGCAGCAAGGTATAAGAAGACTACAAAGGAAGGAAGGAGCCAGTATAAGATGAGCTTTAAAAGTAAAAAACAAAAATTTATATTTGCTCCTAGAAGTCATAAAGAGCCAATGAAGTCTATTGAATGGGAGGGGGAAAGAATGAAGGGGTTATAACATGCTCAGACCTACAACACTTAAGGAAGAAAAGGAGTCTAGGACAGAATTTAGGGGAATCCAGTTAATGAGCAGGATTCGGATGAAGATCCAGCAAAAGAGAATGAGATGGACCAGTCAGAGAAATAGAAGGAGAAAACAATGTCACAAAATCAAAAAAGGACATAACATAAAGGAGAAAGAAGTAACTGATAGTGCCCAAGGCTGCAAAAAGGTCAACAAGTATTAGGATTGGGCAAAAGTCATTAAATAAGTAAACTAAGAAATCATTGGTAACTTTAGAGAGAATAGTTTCAGTTGAATGATTAGAAGCCAGAAATAAAGAATTACAATAAAGAATAAAGAATTAGAATAAAGAATTAGAGGGATGGCACAAAAAATTGTAAAAAGCCTTGTCAAGGAGTTTACCATGAAAGGGAGGAAAGATACAAGTCAATGGCTGATAGGATAGACTAATCAAGTTTAAGACTTTTTTAAAATGAAGAACCATGAGCACGTTTGTAATTAAAACTAGCATAGAAATAAAAATTGAAGATTAGTGAGTGAAGATAATTGTAGAAATAAGTGGGTTTATACAAGGAAACAAGTAAAAAAATTCACTTTAGTAAGGAGAAAGACTTACCTCATCCTCTATGACAGACAAGAAGAAGAATATAATACATAAGACTACAGAAGTTTAAAAGAACTAAGAAAATGCAATTGAGTTGAAATAACACTATTTCTGAAGTGCCACCATCTAGGCTCAAAGATTGGTCCTGTTACTTGTCATCTAAGACATGGCAAATCATTTCATGTCTCTGAGCCAGTCACTTTATCTGTAAGATAAGAAAACTGGATTAAATGAACTCTAGGGTCATTAAATCCTTTGAAGGAAAGATAAGGATTTCTACAATCAAGTTAAGGAAACGGAAGCAAAGGCAGAAAACTTATTCCTTCTCTTCCCCATCTCTACCCTCAACTATAGTTTTTACTTAATTTACTTCACAGATGAGGAAAATTAATTTAAGCACATACAAGAGCTTAAAGAAAAGTACGGGTTTAAAACTGGTTTTAAGGAGAGGAACTTCTGGGTTGGATAATAAGAGCCCCATACAACTATGCAGATCCACATAAAAGTGTATGGCATAATTGTGTACATAGTCCACCCATTCAGGCAAGAAAAGCTCATGCTAGCCAATACTACATAGTAAGAACATGAAAGTTCATCTCAGTGTTTAATTTAGAATTTTGAATAAATTGCTGATTTTTAAAACTCTTCCAAGAATATAGTAAATTTAGTATACTAAATTAATAACAGCTAAATAAGTGACCACAATAAACAGTTATAAAAAGAATAATTATAAAAGCATAACAGTTTTTAGTCATTTTGCATATAGCATATAAATGTCCAACACACTTTCGTTCAAGAAATCACTATAATAGCATAGAACTAAGACAAAACCTAATTCAAAAGAGCACTGGTTTTCGTCAGTTGATAAGGGTTCAAATACCAGTTCTACCAGTTAAGTGATCTAGGTTACTTATCTTATCTCTAGGACTCATTTTCTTCATTTTTAGATAAGGGCCTTAGATTAGAGGAACTTATTCTAGGCTCCCTTCCAGCTCTAAATTTATGATCCTATATTCATTTCTTTAACTCTGACTCAACTAGGGAAAGAGCAACATTTTACACTATGTCTAATATAGCAAGAATCAAAAATTCCATGCAAAGTGATTCAAATAGCAATTCTTAAAGAAATAAATTTCAAACTATAAAAATGTACTCATGTAAAACAATCCCCTAACAATAACAGAAAAACACAGCACAGCTTGCTTTCTGCAAGCATTCAAATATAAACACAGATTAATATCCAATTCACAAAAACCAGTTATCATCATTAAGTAGATTGTTTTAAATGATAAATTTATCAGTACCTATAACTGAATAATAATGTTCATAATTCTGTAAGATATGTTTGAATTTCCATGTTACAAGTTTCACAGTTGGGTCTCTGTTCCTTACCAGAATATTCTGACACCTGAAATCAGGTAATATAAATATTATTTAAACAAGCAATGATTATTCTACATAGAATAAAGCCCTGATTCAAGAAGTCTGTGCTTAGTAGATTTGCTATTTAGTTTTGGCCACTGAAACATAAATGTACAACTTCAAAAAATTCATCTTTTTGTATTATTTTTCTGATTAAAATGTTCCAGAGTACCAAATTAAAAGCCCATGTAAAAATTCTGTTATAGAAAACTCTATATATGTGTGTATGTGTATATAACAACTGTCTAGTAAACAATTAGCCATAACAACTATAATGAAAAATAACATTCAAACTTCTTTCTGACAAAGGCAGATTTATTTTATCTTAAATTAATCGAAGCCAGAATACAGAATAATCAAGTACTTCTGAAGCACAAAAAGAATCTCTGATAATAATAAACATGTAATACAAGTATAAAAGGGTATGAAATTTTTAATTTCTGTTCACTATTTACAATTTTAAAAATATACCAATAAGCATGGCATACATAATCAAGACATTTGAAAAAATATATACAGAATATACAATGAATAATTGTTTATAAACAGTGAAAATAATTGGAGCCTAAAAATCTGGTCCAACTTTGCTTCTTCTTACCTAAGTGATTCTGAAAATCATTTTCATTCTCCAAACCTATTTCCCCATCTTTAAATGAAAAGAGCTGGGGGAGAAGTTCAAAGATCCCTTCTAGCACATATCTATAATACTGATTTTCCTTTCATAATTTTTATCCTGATTCTCATTTATCTCAAGTTTATTATCCCTTCATGTTGTGATATTCAACTGAAATTTCATTTCAAATAAGACATATACAATAAACAATTGAAATCTCCAAAATATTAAAGCTACTGTCTTCAAAAAAAAGTTAATGGGATTAATAAAGAAGAAAAAATCTTAATATAAACAATGAAACAAAACTTACCTATTTCTTTATTGTTAATTTTGTTCAACTACAAAAACATATAAGCAATTAAATCATATATAAATATAAAAAAATCAAATTAATAGAATAAAAGGATAAATAAGCAAAACCATCAAAAAAAATGGCTACAAATAATGGTATATGTCCAACTTAGAGAATATTAAAAGAAACACTTTGCACATTAATACAATAATTATATTAAGGTAAATATTTAAATTGTTTTGATGTATAAGACATTTCTTTTAAAAAGGAAAATAGATGTTCCATAAGAAAAGATCAGCACGATCATTTCAGAAAAGCCTGGAGAGAGTTAGATGAAATGATGCAAAGTGAAGTGAGAAGAATCAAGAGAACATTGTACACAGCAACAAGATTATGTGATAATTCAGCAAGATAATTATGGAAATATGTATACATATATTCGACTTGTCAAGTTATTTTAATATAATTAACATGTAGTGGACTTCCTGCCATCTAGGGGGAAAAATTTGTAGCAGAAAGCTTTGTAAGGGTCAATGTTGAAGAACTACCCATGCATATGTTATGCAAATAAAAAGCTTTAATAAAAAAAAAAAAAAGACTGTGATGATTAATTCTGATGGACTTGGTTCTTTTCAACAATGAGGTGATTCAGGCCAATTCCAACAGATTTGTGATGGAGAGAGCCATTTGCACCCAGAAAGAGGACCATGGGGAATTAATGTTCACCTTAATTGCTGTTTGCTTGTGCTTTTTTTCTTTCTCGTTTTTCTCCCTTTTTGATCTGATTTTTCATATGCAGCATGATAAATGTGGAAATGTTTAGAAGAATTACACATGTTTAACCTATATTGGAGTACTTGCTGTCTAGAGGAAGGGGGAAGGGAAAGGAAGAAAAAATTGGAACACAAAGTTTTGCAATGGTGAAAATTAAAAACTATCTTTACATATATTTTGAAAATAAAAAAATATTATTAATTTTTAATAATACTAAGAATGCGGAAAACCTAAGAAAATAGAAATGGAGAGAGAAGAATAGCATGAAAACAAAGGAGAAGCAATGAATTAGATTTTAGAGATAAGAGATAAAAAACCGATGAAGCTTTATTAAGGATTCTTTTACAGGGGAGAAGGGACGATTTTAAATTCTAGGGGAGTAGAAATGCAGACAAACAAGACAGTTCTTGACCTGAGGAACACTGCATTCATAACTCATAAAAAAGCACTGAAACTAGAGGGTCAAAATAGATGTGGCATTATGTGCAAATAAATATCCAGTCCAGATAAAAAAATTAGGCCAAAGTCCAAAGTTTGGAACAACAAAAGGATGGTCCCAGTGGAGACAGCAAGATATAGAAATGGCTAGAAAGTGTCATGAAGGCTGAGTTCCAGATAATATGAGGCTAAAGCTTGAATTTAATACAATAGAGTAAGGTTGTAAAAGAATCTTCAAGGTCAAATCACTCACTAAAATGTGGTTCTCAGCTAAAGAAAAGCAAAGCCTAAACTATAAATAGAGAAAAGTAAGTTACTAAATTAAAAATGTCACTAACTTAAAAATACAGAAGCTATATGAATCAATGTAATTTAAAGAGAATTATCAGTCAAATGTGCTATAAACAATAATGGAAAACTGAAGACCATCCAACAAATTTTCTATTGTCTACTGTTAAAATAAAAACCCCTACAAACTGCTAAGATTAAAGAAGTCTCAAGTCCAAAAGAGGGACTTGGAATAAGATAGTATCTGATCACAGTTTGCAAAAATCATAACTACATCATAAGATGCATTTACTGCCTGAAAAGATAAAGCTTACAATCTTGGAACAAAGAGACAATGTTCCCATCTGCTCAAAGAAGAGTTGAAAAGAGTGAAGTATTTATACATGTCAGGTGGGAAGTGGGCGGTTTAGGATGAAGATTTCTGTATATACAATAAATCAAAACAGTTTGCTGCTCTTGAGATAAGTCAGGAGCCAAAATGTCTACATCTCCTAAGAAGTCAGAAACCAAGATGTTTGCTCTTTTTTCTCAACTGATCAAGGAATCTATGATTCAGTTAATATTTATTTAGAAAAGGATCACTAGTATGTCAAGAAGCCCTGGGCATCAAAAGTCCTCCTGACTGGCTCATTGTCCATTGTCTGGCTTCCCATGAAAAAGGGAATTTCTAGCATATTTTGATCAGTTAGTTCAAACATAAGAGAGTCCCATGTTCACACTACAGTAACAAGTACATAACTGTGAGAAATGGATGGCCATTTGTTTTCCACAATTATGAAAATTAAATTGGAGAAATGAAACAAATTAGAAAACTGAAACCCAAAGGTTTCCTTGCCCCTGGCCTTCCTCTCTTATTCTTCCCCCTTCTAGAATATAAGCAAGCTTCTTGGTAATAGGGACTAGCTATGTAATGAGGGGTGGAGATTCATCACATGTAACTTCTGTAACATCCAATTAATGGGGAATCAGGGGAGGGACTAGTGCTTCAAGATAGGAAATAAAATGTGGCTTTGGAGTACCAAAGGTGTGTCTATTCACCTAGGCACCTATTCTTGCAAGAAAGTAAAATAAATCTTTCTTTCCTGCATTCACCAGTGAGTCAGTGGAGTTCTTGATAAGGTATTTTGTTTCTTCCCCAACTTTATTTCACAAATTTGATTGTTCAATTGTTTAATCACACAATTAGAGGGAAGTCCCAAGTTTACAACTCATAATTAAGTATCATGCTACCAATCTTCATCTTCCACAACAAAAGACTGGCAAATTTCTAAAACCAAGTCACCAGAAATAATAGCAATACAAACCCAGTGATCACCACAATTCTATTAAGTATCAAACAATGGCTTCAACTAAACTGAGCACTCACTACTATCTAGAAATTCTTTTATTTTTCTCTGGTTCAAGATCACACTTTCTAAGCCTTATTTTCTTTTTAAGACTCTCAATTCATCCTCTAACCTCTTCCTCTCAAGAGAGATCTTACTTCACTGAGAAAACAGAAGCCATTCAGCCCTGGCACCCACACTTTTTCCTATTCCACACCTCAAAAAACTTTCTACATCTCTCATTTTTTGCTTCAGCCTCTGGGAAAAAGAAGGCACATTTTTTTTTTTTTGCCAAGATCAAAATCTTTACAGGTATTTCAGATCTTATCTCCTATTTCATCCTAAGGAAAGTCCCCACAATCATTTTCTTTTTCTTATCTCTAACAACCAATAACAAACATATTGTGTAAAGACACTGGGCTTAAGTGCTTGAAATTCAAAACACAAAAATGAAAAAGTCCTACTTAAATTAAAAATTAAATTAAATTAAAGAGTTTAAATTCTATTAAAATAAAATGACATACATAAACAAGTACAAAATTTGTACAGATTAAATATGAATACGGAGGGGGTACTAATAACGAAGGAAGGGGGGGAAAGAATGGAATATCCCTAGAAAAATCTTCATTTGGGAGACTGTCTCTGAGTTAAACCTTAAATGTAATTTAAAGAATCTCAAGAGGCAAAACTAGAGGGGCAGCATTGCAGACAAAGGCATAAAGAAGGCATGTGGAATATCTCAGAGAAAGGTCTCCAAATATCCCTTCTTCCTTTTACTCCAGAATTCCTAGAAAGGAGATTCCATATTCAATGTCTCCATTTCCTCACTTTGAAATCTGCCTTTGAATTTTACCATATGACTGAAACTTCTTTCCAAGATTACCAAAGATCTCTACTGATAAATGCAGTTTTCTCAGTTCTTTTTCTATTTGATCTCTCTGTTGCTTCTGAAACTGTTAACCCCTTTCTGCTTCCTGGATTTTTATGGCAGTGCTCTGATTTTCATTCTCCTACTGTTAAAATAATTTTCTTTCAGCCTTCTTTATTACCTCCACATTCATTTCCTACTCAGTAAATATAGTCATCTCCCAAAGTGTGTTCAAGGTTGACATCGAAACTTAAAAGTCCTATAGACACTTCAAAACCAAACACATCCCAAACTCCTACTTCCCTTCCCCCCAAAAAACGCTCTTCCTTCAAATTTCCTTATTTCTATTGAGTATCAGCATCTTTTGAGTTACACTGGTTTGCAACTTCAGTCAACCTTCTCTTTCTTTTACCTTTCCTTATATCCATCCAATCAGTTGCCAAGTTTTGTCAATTCTACTTTTCTATTTCTCAGAGATATCCTTTTCTTTCCATTCTCAATCTACTATCCTAGTTCAAGTTCAAAGTTCTTGCCAATATTGCTGCAATGGTCTATTTGCCCTCCCCTACTTCGAATCTGTCCTCTTTTCTAATATTGCTTTCATATCATTGTCAAATGAATATTTCTAAAACACCAGTCTGGCCATGTCCTTTCCTCTACTCAAAAAGCTTCATGAGTCTTGTGGATGAAATAAAACTTTTGTCTAACACAAAGCATTCCACAAGTGGCCCCCACAAACACACTCTAACTTCCAGCCAAACTGACCAAGTAGCACTTACCACAGCTTAGCACCTCTCTCTCTCTCTCTCTGTCTCTCTCTCTCTGTCTCTCTCTGTCTCTGTCTCTGTCTCTGTCTCTGTCTCTCTCTCCTCTCTCTCTCCCTCTCTCCCTCCCTCCCTCTCTCTC
>JAJPUD010005275.1:43119-56563 GCA_023553655.1 Myrmecobius fasciatus | reverse complement strand
AGAGAGAGAGAGAGAGAGAGAGAGAGAGAGAGAGAGAGAGAGAGAGAATTTTGTTGTGAAGTTTGTACAATCCGGAAAATTCCTCTAAAAGGTTAAGATCCCAGAACTGCTATTTATGTTGCTGTGGTTTCCTTTACTGGCCCTTCAATTTCCTCAAATACAAAATGAGTATTTTGAAAAAGATTATCTCTAAGGCTCCTTCTAATTCTAAATTCGGTCTCATATTTATTACCTATTTAATCTTCAAGAAAAGGTAGTTGATTATTTGAAATTCAGCATCATTATTTTTCTAAATTACAGATGCAAGAATAACAGGAAAAAAAACCCTATTTTTTGCTTTTCCTCAGTACTAAACTATAAAAACCTATAGTAGTTTTTAAATCATCTAGAAGTATTCACTGGCATTTAGGTTTCAAATGAATTACAATTGTTTTATATAATAAAAATTTAAAACTTTTACTTCCAATTAACACCTAAATCGATTTATCAACTGTTAATCCATTAACCTAAATGCCTGTGACTAACATTTAATAGAGGAGAGACTGAAGTAAATCAGTTGCAAAACTAGAAAATGAAATCACACTCTTTACGTCTGCTATTTCAAACCTATATTCAGGTACTTGCAAGAGTTCTAGATTCGTAGACATAGATTTTTTTTAATTCAAATAAACATTTCTTGCTCCAAATAACTATTGATCAGAGAAATGCAAATTAAGACAACTCTGAGATACCACTACACACCTGTCAGATTGGCTAAAATGACAGGAAATGATAATGATAACTGTTGGAGGGGATGTGGGAAAACTGGGACACTGATACATTGTTGGTGGAACTGTGAACGGATCCAACCATTCTGGAGAGCAATCTGGAACTATACTCAAAAAGTTATCAAACTGTGCATACCCTTTGACCCAGCAGTGTTTCTACTGGGCCTATATCCCAAAGAGATTTTAAAGGAGGGAAAGGGATCCACATGTGCAAAAATGTTTGTGGCAGCCCTTTTTGTAGTGGCAAGAAACTGGAAATTGAAAGGATGCCCATCAATTGGAGAATAGCTGAATAAATTAAGGTATATGAATGTCATGGAATATTATTGTTCGGTAAGAAACGACCAGCAGGATGATTTCAGAGAGGCCTGGAGAGACTTGCATGAACTGATGCTTAGTGAAATGAGCAGAACCAGGAAAACATTATACACAGCAACAAGACTATACATTGATCAATTCTGATGGACATGGTTCTCTTCAACAATGATGTGATTCAAACCAGTTCCTATTGTTCAGCGATAAAGATAATCATATACAACCAGAGAGAGGCCTGAGGGAACTGAGTGTGAACCACAACATAGCATTTTAACACTTTCTGTGAATATTTCCATGCATTTTGTTTTCCTTCTCGGTTGTTTTTTTTTCTCCCTCTTTCTAGACCTGATGTTTCTTGTGCAGTAAGATAACTATATAGATACATATACATATATTGGATTTGTCATATAATTTAACATATTTAGCATGTATTAGATTACCTGTCATCTAGAGG
The DNA here is from genome assembly GCA_023553655.1 of Myrmecobius fasciatus. Classification (NCBI taxonomy): domain Eukaryota; kingdom Metazoa; phylum Chordata; class Mammalia; order Dasyuromorphia; family Myrmecobiidae; genus Myrmecobius; species Myrmecobius fasciatus. The sequence goes on along the minus strand of JAJPUD010005275.1, from coordinate 55,027 downwards.
TGGGGGGTGGGAGGAAGGAAGGGAAAAGCTTGGAACAAAAAAAAAAAGGCTTTGCAAAGATCAATGTAGAAAAATCACTCATATGTTTTGTAAATAAAAAGCTTTTAATAAAAATAAATAAATATAACAAATAAACACTTCTTTCAAGTCACTAAAATTTATCATCTTTCTCTAAAGACTGCTACCTCCAAATTATTGAAAACAATGAACTTAATAGAAAACAAATGAAAATAACACTGGCCTCAGGAGTTCTAGTCTATACTGTCTTGATCAGCCAAGTGGCATTAATAACATTTATATTTTGAATTTAACATTTTCAAGTATCTATCATGTCCTAGGCACTGAGCAATAAAACTTTTCGATAAAGCAGAATTTTGGACTTTATAGGGTTTTCAATCTGTGGGAACAGGATGGAAAGATATACATAAGGTACTGACACACAATATCATGTATATTAATTATATTACAGAAGCAAGCCAAATGTCAAGTGAAATTCAAAGGAGAAAAAAAAAAAAAAAAGCATGACTGCCTAATGCAGGAAGTATAGGAAATAAGAGCAAATTGTTATCTAAAATGAGTCTTAAAAGATGGGCAGAATTTTAACAAAAGGCAAGATGGAGACAAGAAAGACATTTCATGCACTTAAGATGAGATGAAGAAGGTACCTCACAGGCAACCAGCCCAAAGTCCAAATAAAATAAACAAGTGAAAGAATGTGGTTACAAAGCCAAGATCTGACCCCAATTCTTATCTTCCCAAATCCAAACACGTTCCACAATTACATGAGCAAAGTCTGGATAGATTAAAGTGGCCTCAAGTTATTAAGAGGTTTGAATGTAAGGCTAAAGAGCTTGAACTTTATTTAGTAGCTAAGAGAGAACCACTGAAGTTTACTAAGCTTAGGAAGTTAGAAGCTGATACAAACTAAACTACAAAACACTTTCCACACAAATAAAATCAGACCTAGTCAACTGGAAAAACATAAAATGCTCATGGGTAAGCCAAGCGAATATAATAAAAATGACAATACTACCCAAACTAATTTACTTATTCAGTGCCATACCAATCAAACTCCCAAGAAATTATCTTACAGATCTAGAAAAAAATAGTAGCAAAATTAATTTGGAAGAACAAAAGGTCAAGAGTCTCAAGAGAATTAATGAAAAAAAAAAAGGCTGATGATGGTGGACTTGCTGTAGCAGATCTAAAACTATATTATAAAGCAGCAGTCCTCAAAACCATTTGGTACTGGCTAAGAAATAGAGCAGTCCATCAGTGGCATAGGATAGAATCACAGGACTAGAATCACAGGACAAACTAGGCAATAACTATAGCAATTTAGTGTTTGATAAACCGAAAGACCCCAGCTTCTGGGATAAGTACTCATTATTTGACAAAAACTGCTGGGAAAATTGGAAACTAGTATGGAAGAAATTAGGGCTTGACCCACATCTAACACCACATACCAAGATAAGATCTAAATGGGTTCATGACTGGATATAGAGTGATATTATAAGTAAATCAGAGGAATATAGTATAGTTTACCTCTGAGACCTGTGCAGATGGAATAAATTTATGTCCAAAGAAGAACTGGAACTCTTAATTGAACACCAGATAGATAATTTTGACTATATTAAGTTAAAAAGTTTTTGTACAAACAAAACCAATGCAGTCAAGATTAGGAGGGAAGCAATAAATTGGGAAATCATCTTTACATTTAAGGGCTCTGATAAAGGTCTCATCTCTAAAAGATATAGAGAATTATCTCATATTTATAAGAATTCAACCCACTCTCCAATCAATAAATGGTCAAAGGATATGAACAGGCAATTTTCAGATGATGAAAATAAAACTATTTGTAGTCATATGAAAAGGTGCTCCAAATCACTACTGATCAGAGAAATGCAAATTAAGACAACTCTGAGGTACCACTACACACCTGTCAGATTGGCTAAAATGACAGGAAAAGATACGAATGTTGGAGGGGATGTGGGAAGGCTGGGACACTAATACATTGTTGGTGGAACTGTGAACGGATCCAACCATTCTGGAGAGCAATTTGGAACTATGCTCAAAAAGTTATCAAACTGTGCATACCTTTTGACCCAGCAGTGTTTCTACTAGGCTTATATCCCAAAGATATCATAAAGGAAGGAAAGGGCCCACATGTGCAAGAATGTTTGTGGCAGCCCTTTTTGTAGTGGCTAGAAACTGGAAAATGAATGGATACCCATCAATTGGAGAATGGCTGAACAAATTATGGCATATGAATGTCATGGAATATTATTGTTCAGTTAGAAATGACCCGCAAGATGATTTCAGAGAGGCCTGGAGAGACTTACATGGACTGATGTTGAGTGAAATGATCAGAACCAGGAGATCATTATACACAGCAACAACAATACTATATGATGATCAATTCTGATGGACATGGCTCTCTTCAACAATGAAATGTTTCAAACCACTTCCAATTGTTCAGTGAAGAAAGCCAGATACACCCAGAGAGAGGGATGTGAAATGTGGACCACAACATAACATTTTCATGCTCTCTATTGACGTTTGCTTGCATTGTGTTTCCTTTCTCTGATTTTTCTTTTTTGTAGATACGATTTCTCTTGCACAAAAATGATAAGTGTGGAAATATGTAGACAATATTCGATTTGTCAAGTATTTTAACATAATTAACACGTAGTGGATATCCTGCCATCTAGGGGAGGGATGGGGAGTAGGGGGGAAAAATTTGTAACAGAAAGCTTTGTTAAGGGTTAATGTTGAAGAATTACCCATACATATGTTTTGCAAATAAAAAGTTTTAATAAAAAATTTAAAAAAGGAAGTTAGAAGCTGAAAGAAATTTGAAGATCAGAGAATCATAGATAAAAAGATGGACATAGCCAAGGGGGATATCTCATTTTACAGAGGAAAGACAATCAAAAAGACAGACAATAGGTAATGTGTAAGAGGCAAGATTTAAATTGGGATCCTGTGAGAGCAAACCAAGTTCCTAGTGTACCAAACTGTTCTCATCTCTTCTAGAGCACTGATCCCCAAATTGTTCTGATGAACCATCTCAGGAAAAAAAAAAGTTACTGGGTACAATTCCTCCAAATTTTTATTTATAAACTATATATATGTAGAACTGCAATAATTATGCAAATTATGAAACTTTCACAAAAATAAAAATTAAAAGGTGAGATAAAAGAGAAACAATAACTTGAAAATATATTATTTGTTAATGATAAAAAATGTTTTTGCACTCCATAAAAAATTGTTATAATAGGGACAGCATTTCCAGGATTCTTTATTTACCACTCAATTACTGCCCACAGTATATGATGCCTGCACCATAACAGATTCTATCCATAAATGAGCTAAGAGGTGGAGCAGAAATAAGCTAACAAGGAAATTGTGTATTTTGCCTGAAAAACTACTGGTAGGAGTGGATCACTTTAAATCTGTAGCTTAAGAGAAATAAAGCCCCTGCAGAGCCACAGAAGGGCAGATGTAGAAAGCATTTGTAAAGGAGTATATTAGAGAAAAATGGATTAAAGATATGGTAAACTGTTTGGAGACAACACAGTGATTAGCTAACTTGAGGAGCCTGGGGTAAAACTCATATTCTCCCCTAAAATTATTTGGAAAGAGAGTGAGGGTCATTCAGCATACTCCCTAGGGATTATAATCAAACCCAATGAAGGGCCTGACCACCATTTTAGAGCACTGATCTAGATTATCATTTACACCAATCTTCTCATTTTACAAAGGGAGAAAACTGAGGCCCAGAAAGGTTGTTATTTGCCCAAAGTCAACAAGGGCAGAGATAAAAGTTCCTCTGTAATCATCATCTGCTAACGTTTTTAATGATCTCTAAACATTTACAAAGCACTTTACTCTCAAACATCCAAAGAAACAGGTGGCTACTTTCCCCATTCCACAGAGAAGGAACTTGGGTCTCATTAAGATGAAATGATTATGCTATAATTATGTAGTTAGTAAGTGTAGAGTATAATAAAAGTCAGATTCACGGTTCCTGATTCCAAATAGGCATTCTTTCTATTTCTGCCCTGCATAATCTACTAAACTGACCATATTTTTGCAAAAGTAAGATTTATAGTAATGGAAATATGAACGATTGTTTGATGAGGGAAGAAAGCAAAGCATTGTGTAATAAAGCATTTCCATATAAATGAATTTATAGGAACCAAACAAAACTTGTGAGGTAATCAAGGCAAACATATATTCTATTTAACTGATGAGGAACTTGAAGCTTATCGGAAGGAATAAACTTCCCCAATATCACATAGTTCATAAGGTACCTAGGCAGTCACTAAAACAAAAACAACCCAGATTTTCTGGTTCCAAGTACAGTGGGTTTTGCACTGCACGTAGCTATTTCCCCAACTTGTAAATGGCCATTAGACCCGGTTCAACACATATTAAGTGAAGGAATGAAATCAAAACATGTACACTTTCAACGATCATCTAACCTCTAAAGACTGCAAACAAATCCGAGGCGAAAGTACGAAAGCGTCACATACCGAGCCCCTAGTCTTCGATTGCTTAAAAAACTAACATGCTAAAAAATAACATGCGCAAGTTGATCTATTACAATGGAACAAGCCAACCAGGGTTTGGTTCTTGTTCTTTTTGTTCCTAGGGATTTCTCGTGTCTTTTTAAGACAAGCCGCGAATCAAAGACGGAAGGAAGACCTTCAGAAGGGGAATAAGGGCCTGCTGGTGGAACGGGAAACGCGGCCTGGAACCTGGGCTCACGGGTCCCGAACTGTTCAACAGCTGCCACACCACTCCGACAGACGCCGCTTTCTGCCCTACGGTCCTGGGAGCATCAAGGACCTGCCCCAGAGCCTGGGGGGGAGGGAGGGGAAGGGGGACGGAGATGTATCCGGTGCCCACGTCAGGACAGATTCCACCCTCCGGGCGGTGAAGACCCCTCCCCACCACTAAGGACATAAGCTCGCAAGGAAATTGGGGGTCAGGGAGCCCGGCGGTTCCCGTGCCGCCTTCTTTAGGGGGCAGGAGGGGGCTCCAGCCTGGAAGATGGCGACCAGTCTCCCAGGGGCCGAAGGTGGCTATGAGCTCCTAAGACGAATGGAGCTCGCATCCCCAGGGCGCGGAGAGGCCCGGGCGGAAGCGGGCTCCTGCCCTCCCAGGGAAGCCGCTCTCACCTGTCAGAGCCGCCAAGGGGCCTCACGCCGCTCCCGCTGCCGCCGCTACCCGCTTACTGCCAGCTATGGGCTCCTTCGCCAACAGCCCGGACTACTCTCAGCGACCGCACCACGCGTGAGCCGACCCGGCAAAAAGAAGAGGCGGCAAACAAGCGGCTAAGCTACGGCAGCTAACCCGTTGACTGAAGTAGACAGACACCGGACGATCACTCCCCTCTTCTCACCCTCACCAACCCCTAGCTTCTCACACTTCCGGTGGCGCCGGAAGTCCCGCCCATCCGTCTCCATCCTGTCTCCATAGAGAAGGGAGTTGGCAGCGTGCCCTGCGCACCGCGGCCCCGTTAGGCGGCTCCCAGCTTCCCCTGGATGTGCAGAAGCCTAGGGATGGGAAGGAAGGAGGAACAAACGAAAAATAGAGTTTGTGACTAGCTGGTGGAATGGCGGGACCTGATGTGGCGCAGAAAATTAGACCAGGAAAGAGTTCGTAAACCTTTCCCTATCACCGGGTCAGTCCGGCCTAGAGCATCCTTGAGGGACCCGGGACTTAAAAGTTGAATCCAGAAAGGGCGTACTCTATGACACCCACCCCACCCCCCTTGCTGGCAGTGTGGCAGCGCCCTGCAAATCTCCCCGCCGCTGTCTGGAGCGGAATCATTTCTGCACAGTGGCTCTGGGGATCTCTGGCCAACGCCGACTTAACTTTACAAAATCTGGGAGATGATGAAAGGGAATGGAAACGCACAATTTGCCCGGTCAAATTTAATTCGTGGCTGAGCTCCAATCAAAATACAATGCCTTTGCCTCTATTCCTCCCTCTCCGCACTTCCCACCCCAACTCCATCCCTGAATAATAAACTAAAAAGTCCTTTCTGGTCCGTTCGCCAATCAATATTAAGCGTTTAAGTGCCAGAGACTATGTTAAGCGCTGGTAATGCAAAGAAAAGCAAAATGCTCATCCCTGATCTCAAGGAGCTCACATACTTGTCTCTTGTCTTTGTCTCACCCGCACATCACACATACACATACATACACACACACCCCTTCAAAATAGCCAAGTTATTAGATTTTTTTAAATTTTTTTTTGCATTTGTTAAACCATAAAACCCAGAATTGACCCACTTTGGAAGATACTCACCGCAGTGACTGTTGAAGTGATGTTCCAGGATCAAGCAGGTTTCAAGTCCATCTGTCCAAAAAAAATGACCTCAATCTGTGAAGAACTGGTTAGAGGAGGGGGAGAGACAGACAGACAGAAAAAGAGGGAGAGGGACTTAAGATTCAGATTCAATTGTACTGTTCATAGCTGTTTAATCAATTTCTGAAGCTTTAAGATGCAAGCTGTTTAGAAGGGGTTTCTCTGACATGAACCTTTCCAATGATAAAGATGAGTAGGCGTGCTGTGTGATTTGGCTGCAATGAGGCCTTATGGAGATAGAACTATTAATATTTCAGCTTATCTGCAGAAGATGACTCATCTAGTTTCCTTTCTGAAAGATTTGATCATCATTGGCTAAAAGGAAAAGGCAAAATCAGCTGTTCTCCGTGAAAGGTGGAACCTAAATTGCTTCGTTTTTCCCCCTTGGATCTTTTAGATGGAATATGGAACGACCTGAAGTCCTTGCACAACTAGCAGTCATCCTCAGCTACAAGTAAAATTCTAAGCAAACCTTTAAGATTTACGGAGGTAGACTTTAAATTCCATATAACAAAAAGTATTTTCCTTCTTTTATGAGGTATTTCTCGATGAGAGTCAAAATTCTGTCGTGCAAAGGGTAAAGCTCAGGGCTCATACTTAAAAAGCAGCTATAATGAAATAGGTAAATGCCTTAGCCTCAGAACTCTGACAAAGATGTGGGTTCAGGGATTTACACGAACTTGCTTCTTGGGAAGGTGAAATAAAAAAGCTTTTATTTTGCTGTAATTGAGATTGCTATTATTGTTAAATAAGTCAGCAAAAAAGAGAATGATTCAAGATGCTCAAATCAAAATTTGCACACTATCTGCCTAATACAAGAGTTAACACATTAAAACAGTGGAAAGATACAAATTTTTTCTTTGTCTAAATGTTTTACGGGCATTGGGATGACTTAGCCTAAAGGACTGTAGATTGGAGTGCTATATCATTATAACCATAACATCAAAAAATAGAAAATTTATATTTATCACAAGAAAATTCAATTCCATAATTAAGACTTGGATTATACTGTGGAGGCCCAAGTGACAGGATAATATATATTGAACAATGAGGATTTTTAAAAATTATTTAATTTAATGTATTATTTTCTCCCAATTACATGTAAATACAATTTTAACATTCTTTTTTCAAATTTTAAGTTCCAGATTCTTTCTCCTTCCCTCCCCAGACACAATAAGCTTTTTTGAACTATAAAAATAAGAAATATCATCAAATAGTACTACAATTATAGTCTGAGATAAATTTTTTATTCTGCCACTAATTTCCAATGTGGCATCTAAGTGCTTGCAGGACCTGGAGTAAGGAAAACTCATCTTCCTGAGTTCTAATGTGGCTACAAACACTTGCTGGTTCTATGACACTGGACAAATCATGTATATAACTCTATTTGCCTCAGTGTCCTCACCTGTAAAATGATCTGAAGAAGGAAATAGCAAACCACTCTAGTATGTTTGCCAAGAAAATCCTAAATGGGGAGATGAAGAGACAGACACAACAATTTTTTATATGCCCTTTGGACAAATTATTTCACTTCTGTATAGTTCAATATTCTCATCTAATAATGGCATCAATGGATTTATAAGGCCCTTTCTAGTTCTAAAATTCTTTGTTCTATACTTCATTTTGCAAGAGACCAATAATTTACATGATTAATAGTTTTTTAAATTAATTTCATTTTAATAATTTTTGAGAATTTCTCAGAATTCACCATAATCTGAAGAATTTAGGTATCCATATTAGAAATCATAAAGTGAAGTCACTAATGTGCCAGAAATGCACAATGAAGCTAAACTGTATTTTAGGTCAGTACTAAAGGCTATGTTGACATTCCCAACCATATGATGTGTTCAGCTATACTAAATATATGCCATTTATCTCACCCATTCTGTGAGATAGACTGAAAAAGACTGAGATATTAAGTGAGATAAATTAATTTCTGGCAGGGAGTTTCCTGTCCTGCCATCAATTTTACATTAATCAATTCATTTTGTTATATGCCCTTGACACTTATGTATTCAGTATGCACTACATTTCATTTGTTGATACATTGACTCATTATCTTAAATTTCTAGACAAGGAGCTATATCTAAAGATCAATATCTCTTGTAAATTAGATTGCAGGATATCTAAGTATGCACATGTATATGTATATCTCAAGTGAGATTATAAATTTCACAAGGCAGGGGCTTTCCAATTCTTTGTAAAACAGAACCTACAAGAAGACACCTTGCAATCATAATTACTCTGGTATGACCAGGTTGGTTCTATCTTATTGTGCCTACACATATTCTATATATACCCATAGTAAGGAATAAGATCTGGATCACTGTTCTAATCTGGAACACTATTTTCACTCAGCTTCTAAACTAACCTGGCATGTTCAATTCTGATATAAATCTTCAGAGTGACTGCAAACTGACCCATTCTCCCTAGTAGTTAGTTTAAATCTCTGGAGAACCTACTGCTGCAGCTTAATGTATTCTATTTTTAGGATAAGCGTCTTTAGTCCTTTTAATGGATCCTCATGAGCCTTCACGATTCTCATTGAGGGTTTCTAATTTGCATGGATGCCATAAGAACATAGAACTAAGAAAAACAGGTGAAGAGAACTGGATACAGGCATAATAAAAGAAACTTGCTAACAATTAGAATTATCCTAAAAGTGAATGGGCTGTCTTAGGAGATAGTGGGTTCCCCTTCACTTGAGGACTTAAAAGCTAAATCAAAGTTTCTTAAACTGTGATTCACAACTCCTATGGCAATTCATAACTGAATGTGGGGGTCACAAAATTATGATTATCAGTAAATGTTTGATTGGCATACCTATTTTATATACTTATATACCTGGAATCACATAAAAAATTTCTCACAAAATGGGGTTGCGAGTGGAAAGAATTTCTAAGTCTTGGGCTAGATGATCAAGATTTGTTAGAACAAGAATTCTTAATCTGGGTGCATTGAGCCCCAGAGTACATGGCTAGATTTCAAGGAGTCTATGAACTTAGAAAGATGGAGGGGAAAATCACATCTTTATTTTCATTAATTTCTAAGATTTAGCATTTCCTTCAATTATGAATGTAAACAACAAACCATAGTAGTATTAATAGTATCTATGATTTTATTGTCACTAAAAAATCACAGGTATCTTTAGATAATATTACAGTTGTTAACTATCATAAAACATCAATCATACTTATTAATACTTAAAAATTACTATGATTAGATTCTGCCAGATTGCATAGTTTTCCTGTCCACAGAAAATTGACCATTGGCTGTCATAACTGGCTAACGATTAGGTGTATAGACTTCACCAGACTGCCAAGCCAAGTGACACCTCTCTCTCTCTCTCTCTCTCTCTCTCTCTCTCTTTCTCTCTCTCTCTCTCTCTCTCTCTCTCTCACACACACACACACACACACACATACACACACACACACAGAGGAGGGAGGGAAGGAGAGAGGAAGAGGAAAAAGAATAAGAATTTTTAAATTCTTGCAATAGGAAAGGCTTATTGAGATATTGTACTGGAAAGTTTCTATGATCTTTCAAATATAAGGTGTTATGATTGTGTGCTATCCATGGTACTGAACAAGACTTGTGAAACTCAAGTAAAATTAGTTTGATACACAGCTAACTTTATTGGTGCAAATGATGAATCCCATGAAGTGTCTAAATTGCTCAGATTCATACTCTTTAAAGTTATAATTATTTGTAAAACATGATAATACTTACAGCCCAATATTCAATGAAAAATTTTGAAGTTTTTATCCAATGCAATTTTTTGGTCTGTTTCTTCTTTCACAACATAATACAGCAATGTTTTGTATGACTGCACATGGATAACCTATGTCAAACTTCATACTATATCAGGGAAGGGGAAAGGGGGAAAAGGAAGGTGAGAATTTGGAACTCAAAATTTTTTAATGAATGTTTAAAATTATCTTGAGTATAATTGGGGAAAATAAAGTATTATTTAAAAAACAAAGAATAGAGGAGGCTTTCATTTTTTAAAAGAAAGCAATAGGGAAAGTACCAGGAAAGTGCCAACAGAAAGTGACAGAATATTTGAGAGACTGGGAATATGACTGAGGTTGCAATCTATTGGAAAAGAGAGATAAAGAGCACATGTAAAGAGGTTAGTTTCTACATTATAAAGGAGTTTATAAACATTAAATTATTATACAAAGTATAGGATTATCCATTCAATAGAGCTACAAGAGAGGGAGTTATCAGTACTGACTGGAAGTCATTTCAATAAGTAGGTGAATTGTGAGTGGGATATAAAAGGAAGAGTAGAATTTAGAGAGGTAGATGTCAGGATCCCCACACCAAGACTAACCTTTTCTTTTTATTATTAGGAGATGCCCTGTTTTCCAGAGCTAAGGCCCAGCAATCAAGCTGTGTCCTGAGCTTGGAATAACAATTCTTTACACTCATCTTCTAGTCAAACTCAGCAAAATCCAATTGTTGCACATCAGCATGAGATGGTCCCTAAGCTCAAATACCTGTAGAAACCATGTTCTGATCATGAAGCTCTGCTATGAATCAAACATGTTTCATTGTTTCTGCGACCGCTCATGGTCAAAGCTATAGCTCACCAAATAGTCATTAGTATGTGTGTAGATGTATATATCTACACACACACACACACATATATATATACATACACATATGTATATGTACAAATGAGTGTATAAGTGTGTGAATACATCTTCCTAATCACACAACTGACAGACATTAAGAATACAAGACATTTATGATTTATTAAAAAATTGATTTCAAAAAGTAAAACACATTTTTAAAACTTCTCTTTCACCCATGTCTTGACTGCATACTTAAGATTAAGGATCCTCTACAGCCATTCTGGAGAACAATTTGGAGCTATGCTCAAAAAGTTATCAAACTGTGCATACCCTTTGACCCAGCAGCATTTCTATTGGGCTTATATCCCAAAGAAATCATAAAGGAAGGAAAAGGCCCCACATGTGCAAGAATGTTTGTGGCAGCCCTTTTTGTAGTGGCTAGAAACTGGAAATTGAATAGATGCCCTTCAATTGGAGAATGGCTGAATAAATTATGGTATATGAATATTATGGAATATTATTGTTCTGTAAGAAATGACCAGCAAGATGATTTCAGAGAGGCCTGGAGAGACTTACATGAACTGATGCTGAGTGAAATGAGCAGAACCAGGAGATCATTATACACGGCAACAACAGTACTATATGACAATTAATTCTGATGGACATGGCTCTCTTCAACAATGATATGTTTCAAACCACCTCCAATTGTTCACTGAAGAAAGCCATATACACCCAGAGAGAGGGATGCGAAATGTGGACCACAACATAACATTCTCATACTCCTTGATTGATGTTTGCTTACATTGTGTTTCCTTTATCTGATATATCGTTTGTGTAGATAAGATTTTTCTTGCACAACAATGATAAGTTTGGAAATATGTATACATATATTCGATTTGCCAATATTTTAACATAATTAACATGTAGTGGATATCCTGCCATCT
>JAJPUD010005275.1:24755-42719 GCA_023553655.1 Myrmecobius fasciatus | reverse complement strand
ATAATATAGTTTACCTCTCAGACCTGTGGAGATAGAATAAATTTCTGTCCAAAGAAGATCTGGAACTCCTAATTGAAAACCAGATAGATAACTTTGACTATATTAAGTTAAAAAGTTTTTGTACAAACAAAACCAATGCAGTCAAGATTAGGAGGGAAGCATCAAATTGGGAAATCATCTTTACATTTAAGGGTTCTGATAAAGGTCTCATCTCTAAAATATATAGAGAATTGTCTCGTATTTATAAGAATTCAAGCCATTCTCCAATCGATAAATGATCAAAGGATATGAACAGACAATTTACAGAGTATGAAATTAAAACTATTTGTAGTCATATGAAAAGGTGTGCTCCAAATCATTATTGATCAGAGAAATGCAAACTAAGACAACCCTGAGGTGCCACTACACATCTGCCAGATTGACTAAAATGACAGGAAAAGTCAATGATGAATGTTGGAGGGGATGTGGGAGGGCTGGGACACTGATGCATTGTTGGTGGAACTGTGAACGGATATAGCCATTCTGGAGAACAATTTAAAACTATGCTCAAAAAGTTATCAAACTGTGCATACCCTTTGACCCAGCAGTGTTTCTATTGGGCTTATATCCCAAAGAAATCATAAAAGAAGGAAAGGGACCCACATGTGCAACAATGTTTGTGGCAGCCCTTTTTGTAGTGGCTAGAAACTGGAAAATGAAAGGATGCCCATCAATTGGAGAATGACTGAATAAATTATGGTATATGAATGTTATGGAATATTATTGTTCTGTGAGAAACGACCAGCAGGACGATTTCAGAGAGGCCTGGAGAGACTTGCATGAACTGATGCTGAGTGAAATGAGCAGAACTAGGAGATCATTATACACAGCAACAGCAATACTATATGATGATCAGTTCTGATGGACATGGCTCTCTTCAACAATGAAATGTCTCAAACCATTTCCAATTGTTCACTAAAGAAAGCCATATACACCCAGAGAGAGGGATGTGAAATGTGGACCACAATATAACATTTTCATGCTCTCGATTGATGTTTGCTTACACAGTGTTTCCTTCATCTGATATGTCTTTTGTGTAGATATGTTTTTCTTGCATAACAATGATGTGTGGAAATATGTATTCATATATTCGATTTGTCAAGTATTTTAGCATAATTAACATGTAGTGGATATCCTGCCATCTAGGGGAGGGGTGGGGAGTTGGGGGGAGGAATTTGTAGCGGAAAGCTTTGTAAGGGTTAGTGTTGAAGAATTACCCATGCATATGTTTTGCAAATAAAATAAAATTTAAAAAAAAAAAGATTAAGGATCCTCTATTATTATTAAGCAAAGAAAGTCAGAACACTTGACAGAGGTGGTTGCTACTCTCATAAAAAATGTCCTCCTTGAATCCTAGTAGAATTCCATAGTTACATACACACATTACTCCAAGTTACTCATCTTTTAGATGCTGTTAGAAGATGACTATGTGATTGCATTAAACCCCAGAATATTAAACAGCACCTTTAATGAGGCCCACAACTGCTTAAAAATGGCTTAACAATCCATACAGGAAAAATCAAATTATGAAAAATATCTATTGTTCATGGTAACATAGCGTTTATTTGCTGTTGTTTATCTTTGATTTCAAAGCAGACCAATGACATCACAGGATGATGTCTTGACTATAGGGAAAATTGAATTTAGATGAGGCCAAGCTGCACAAAGCTGTCAGCCTAATTCTCTCTTCTAGAGCCTTTAAAGTTCAGTGGCAGGACAAAAGTTAAAGCAACTGGAAGTGGCCTGGAGGCAGTAAATGAACTTGGCTTGTTAATATCTGACCCAGCTCTAAGCCCTCCATAGCACCTACTTCACCTGCCTTCATGTAAGAACAAATTATCTTCATCTGCCCATACTGAAATAGGAAGTCTTCACAAGCTTAGAGTAGACAATAACTAATTCAGCAAAGGGTTTGAGGCCTATTGATTACCCTCACCCGTGTTTAGCCCATTTGCCAAAACAGTTTAAAGAAAACATGGCTACTGGGCATGCTAAAGTTTCTTGGAGTTACAGGTGAGAGTTGGACACCAGGTGAACACCAAAGGCAGATAAGCAGTCCTGTAAAGGACTCAGCAGGACTTCACAGCAGAGGTCCTTCTTACATATCCCAAACATCCCAAGATTTATTTTGCAATAATTGTCATTGTTTGAGGAATGAGGGACAGTGGAAAGGGGGCATCCATGAGAAAACCCTGACAGAAAATACCTAGAAGGGAGATTCTTGATAGTTATGATAGAAGATTTAGTTGTGAAAAGAATACAGAGAGGGGAGAAACCAAATAATTAAAGGGGTAATGAATCAGAGGATGAAAGTCCAGAGTAGGCAGAAAGGAGGAATTATGAAGAGAGTAAGAGAAATCTTTTTTTGGAAAAGAATACAAAAAATTAAATTGGAAAATGAATAAGCAGGACTAGTTGAAGGAAAGGAGTGGATGGGGAAATCTACATGACTGAGAAGAAAAAGAGGAAGAATTATATAATCAGCTAAAAGCTAAAGGGAAAACAGAACTATTAAACAAAACCCCAAAGGGAAAAGAGTTAAAAAGTAGAGGGGTTCTGAGGTGAAGGGAATAAAGACAATGGAAACAAAAAAAAGTTTAAAGCAAAGTAACTGAAAGAATATGCAAACTATGTTTACAGAAGGGGGAAATCATAATTTAAAAAATTCCAATATTAGAGACATAAGGAGGAAAATATAAACCTAATTCATAATTCCGGGGGGAGTAGCTAGGTGGTGAAATGGATAGAGTGCTGGGCTTGGAGTCAAGTTGTAGTTAAACAGGCTTTAGGAAGTAAATCCTTATAATTATACATTAACAAAACTAAAAAAAAAAAGTTAGCTAACTGAATATGCATTTTTAGATATTTAAAAACTAACAAATAGACCTAAAATAAGTCCCCCAAAAAAGAAATGTGAAAAATTAAAGAGGAAATAAATTGGAAACAAATAACCACAGAAATGATTAATAAAACTAAGAGCTGGTTCTTTGAAAAGATTAATAAAACTGGATGAATTAACATTACATAAAATCATATTAAAAACCAAAACATCCAGAACCACATGATCATCCCAATTGATTCAGAAAAAACCTCTTACAAAGTATACTACTCTTTTATGCTAAAAAAAAAAAAAACCTCTCCAAAGTATCAATTACAAAATATACATAGTGAAGCAGGCTAGTTTCCATATTGAATATATCAAAAGTTAATGTTTCACTCTGCATTTTAATCCATTATTTTTTGTCAAAAGGGAATAGCATTTTTTATAGATAGAGGGCCCTTTTTGTAATATCATAAAAAGCATCTATCTAAAACCAAAAGCAAGGTAGGGTGAAAACAGAGAAAGAAAACTATAGACCAATTTCCTGAATGAATATTGATGCAAAAATCTTAAGATATTAGCAATGAGATTACAGAAAGTCATCTCCAGGATAATATACTATGACCAAGTAGGATTTATACCAGGAATGCAGGGCTGGTTCAACATTAGGAAAACTATCAGCACAACCAATTATATTAATAACCAAGCTAACAAAAATCACATGATTATCTCAATAGATGCAGAAAAAGCATTTGATAAAATCCAACACACATTCCTATTAAAAAACACTAGAGAGTATAGGAATAAATGGGCTTTTCCTTAAAATATTCAGTAGCATCTACTTAAAACCATCAGCAAGCATCATATGTAATGGGGACAAACTAGAACCATTCCCAATAAGATCAGGAGTGAAACAAGGCTGCCCACTGTCACCATTACTCTTTAATATTGTATTAGAAATGTTAGCTTTGGCAATAAGAGAAGAAAAAGAGATTACAGGAATTAGAGTAGCTATGAGGAAACCAAATTATCACTCTTTGCAGATGATGTGATTGTATACTTAGAGAACCCTAGAGACTCAACTAAAAAACTACTAGAAACAATTCACTACTTTAGCAGAGTTGCAGGATACAAAATAAATCCACAGAAATCATCAGCATTTTTATATATTACCAACAAAGTTCAGCAGCAAGAGATACAAAAAAACATTCCATTCAAAATAACTGTTGATTGGGGGCAACTAGGTGGCGCAGTGGATAGAGCACCAGCCCTGAAGTCAGGAGGACCTGAGTTCAAATCTGGTCTCAGACACGTAACAGCTGTGTGACCCTGGGCAAGTCACTTAACCCCAATTGCCTCAGCCAAAAAAAAAAAAAAAAATACAAAATAATTGTTGATAGTATAAAATATTTGGGAATCTATCTACCAAGGAAAAGTCAGGAACTATACGAACTAAACTACAAAACACTTTCCACACAAATAAAGTCAGACCTAATCAATTGGAAGAACATCAAGTGCTCATGGGTAGGCCGAGTGAATATAATAAAAATGACAATACTACCCAAACTAATTTACTTATTTAGTGCCATACCAATCAAACTCCCAAGAAATTATTTCACAGATCTAGAAAAAATAGTAGCAAAGTTTATTTGGAAGAACAAAAGGTCAAGAATTTCAAGGGAATTAATGGAAAAAAAAAAAAGACTGATGAAGGTGGCCTTGCTGTACCGGATCTAAAACTGTATTATAAAGCAGCGATCATCAAAACCATTTGGTACTGGCTAAGAAATACAGCAGTCGATCAGTGGAATAGAATAGGATCACAGGACAAACTGGGCAATAACTATAGCAATCTAGTGTTTGATAAACCCAAAGACCCCAGCTTTTGGGATAAATATTCACTATTCGACAAAAACTGCTGGGAAAATTGGAAACTAGTATGGAAGAAATTAAGGCTTGACCTACACCTAACACCACATACCAAGATAAGATCTTAAATGGGTTCATGATTTAGATATAAAGAGTGATATTATAAGCAAATTAGAGGAACATAGGAGTTTACCTCTCAGACTATGGAGAAGGAATGAATTTGTGTCCAAAGAACTGGAACTCTTAATTGAACACCAGATAGATAATTTTGACTATATTAAGTTAAAAAGTTTTTGTACAAATAAAACTAATGCAGACAAGATTAGGAGGGATGCAATAAATTGGGAAATCATCTTTACATTTAAGGGTTCTGATAAAGGCCTCATTTCTAAAATATGTAGAGAATTGTCTCATATTTATAAGAATTCGAGCCACTCTCCAATCAATAAATGGTCAAAGGATATGAACAATCTTCAGATGATGAAATTAAAACTATTTGTAGTCATATGAAAAGGTGCTCCAAATCACTATTGATCAGAGAAATGCAAATTAAGACAACTCTGAGGTACCACTACACACCTGTCAGATTGGCTAAAATGACAGGAAAAGATAATGAGGAATGTTGGAGGGGATGTGGGAAAACTGGAACACTGGTACATTTTTGGTGGAACTGTGAACGGATCCAACCATTCTGGAGAGCAATCTGGAACTATGCTCAAAAAGTTATCAAACTGTGCATACCTTTTGACCCAGCAGTGTTTCTATTGGACTTATATCCCAAAGAGATCTTAAAGGAAGGAAAGGGACCCACATGGGCAAAAATGTTTGTGGCAGCCCTTTTTGAAGTGGCTAGAAACTGGAAACTGAATGCATGCCCATCAATTGGAGAATGGCTGAATAAATTATGGTATATGAATGTCATGGAATATTATTGTTCTGTAAGAAACGACCAGCAGGATGATTTCAGAGAGGCCTGGAGAGACTTGTATGAACTGATGCTGAGTGAAATGAACAGAACCAGGAGATCATTATACATGGCAACAAGAAGACTATATGATGATCAATTCTGATGGGCATGGCTCTTTTCAACAATGAAATGTTTCAAACCACCTCCAATTGTTCACTGAAGAAAGCCATATACACCCAGAGAGAGGGATATGAATGTGGACCACAACATAACATTTTCATGCTTTCTATTGATGTTTCCCTTCTCAGATTTTTTTTTCCTTGTAGATCTGATTTTTCTTGCACAGCAAGATAATTGTAAAAATATGTATACACATATTTGATTTGTCAAGTATTTTAACATAATTAACATGTAGTAGACTTCCTGCCATCTAGCGGAGGGGTGAGGGTTAGGAGGGAAAAATTTGTTTTTTTTTTTAACTTTTATTTTATTTGTGGGTAATTCTTCAACAATAACCCTTACATAGCTTTCCGTTACAAATTGGGGGGAAAAATTTGTAACAGAAAGCTTTGCAAGGGTCAATGCTGAAAAATTACCCATACATATGTTTTGCAAATAAAAAGGTTTAATAAAAAAATTAAAAAATAAAATAAAACCAAAATCAAGTATCATAAGTATTGAGGATAAACTAGAATATTTTTCAATTAAGTACAAGAGTGAAACAAAGATGCCTATTCTCTCCACTGTTTTTGAGATAATTCTGGAAATACTAACAACAGGAAACAGACAAGAGAAGGTAAAGATGAGATAATCTATTTCTGTTGCCAATATGATGGTTTATTTAGAAAATCCTGTGGAATTAGTAAAGATACTAATTGAGACAATAGCTTCAGCAAAGTTTCAAGCTATAAAATAGATCCCTTAAAATCAACATTTCTATATAGTAATAAAAAAACACAAGAATCAATACCAGAAATGGAAATTTTATTCCACATAACTATAAAATGCATAAAATATCTGAGCATCAGTCTCCCAGAGAACACACAAGACTTGTATAGATTCAATTACAAAATGGTCCTTAAAGAAATAAAGATCAACTTATAATAAGCTGGAGATAGAGTCTGTGCTCATGGCTAAGAGACGTCAATAAAAATAACAATAGTACCAAAATTAATTTATATTTTAATACTATTTCAATGAAATTACCAAGGAGATACTTTACAAAACTTAGTAAACTAATGTTTTGAAAAACAAATGATTTATAACAACAATGAAAATGATGAGAAGTAGGAACAAAGGAGAAATAGCACTTGTAAAGCTTAAATTATATTAAAAAGCAGCAATCATCAAAACTATGACATAGAATGATAACTCAATGGAACAGACTAGACAAGGGAGAGATAGAAACAATAGAACTCAATTGCTCAGTATTCAATAAAGTGGAAGACATAAATTATCTGGAGAAAAACTCCCAATTTGATAAAAAAAAAAAAAAAACCTATGGGGAAAATGACAAATCAGTCTGGAAGAATTTAGGCTTAGACTAAAACCTATCACATTATACAATATATTCAAAAGAGATACTCAACCTTAATATTAAAGATCAAAAAAAATTGAAGAGAAAAAGAACATGTCTCTCACAGTTATGAATAGAAAATGCAGTCTTAACCAAGTAGGAAATAAAGACAATTACAAGAGATTAAATAAATAGCTTTTCTTGAAACTGGAAATCTTCAGTACAGACAACATAAATATATTTAGGATAAAAAGTGGTATTATGGAGTGGGGGGAATCTATCAGATTCCTCTGATAAAACTTTGGTTCTTAAGAGATATATAAACTGTGTGTGTGTGTGTGTGTGTGTGTGTGTGTGTGTGTACATGATTACCATTTTCCAATAACTAAAGGATATGAACAAACAGTTCTCAAAAGAACTACAAAGAATTCACAACCACATGAAAAAATGCTCCAAATCACTAATAACAAGAGAAATGGACATTTTAAAAAACCGTTTCATTGCTGCAACCTTGCAAATGGGCAAAAATGGAAAGTCTTTCAGAAAATGGTTTTAAAGAGAACAATGTTTGACAAGCAGACAAAAATACTCCCAAATCTGCGATTAATCTTGTTGAACTAATAATATACTAACGATAATGTTTTATATAGCATTTTGTATGGCACTTACATGACAAAAAAAATATGAATTAGCCTCATGACTTCCCAGGGTGGCAGGTACTATTATACCCCCATTTTTCAGAGTAGGAATTTGAGGCAAATAGAAATTAAGTGACTTGCCCAGGGACATATAGTTAATAAGTATCCAAGGGAGAAATGTGAATGTAATTCTTACAGACTCCAGGCCCAGGCCTGTATCCACTGCACCACCTAGCTGGCAAGCTAGGTCACAAGCATTCAATTAAAAAAAAATAGCATTAAAGGCCCATTCTATTTTTTTTTAATTCATTTTTTAAAAATTAACATCATTTTCTCTTTCTCCTATTCTCCCCTTTAAATCCATTCATACACTGGAAAATGGGATTAAAAACTTGTAACAAATATGCATAATGAAATAAATTAGTTTCCATATGGGCCATACAAAAAATTAATGTCATTCTACATATTTAGTACATCACTTTTTTTGTCAGGTGAGTAGAATTCTTTATCTTTATACCTCTGAAATCATGACTTTCAGGGTCCATTTTTATCATGTCTTTGATAATAGTATGTATTATATAGTAGTATATATGTATATATAGTTTACATATAGCAGCATACTATATATATAGTATAGCATATATTTTATAGTATTGATTTTTGTCCTAGTTTTGCTCATTTTATTCTGAATTAGTTCACACGTCTGTTTCTTTGAAACTACTCCTCAGAGTTTTCTAATGGCCCAATAGTATTCAATAATGGATATTCAACATAATTGTTCAGATATTTTCCAAACGATGCTTCACCTATTTACTTTCTAGTTCCTTGACACCACAAAAAGAACTGCCATGGACATTTTGGAGAGTGCAGATGTGGGATGATACCAAAGTGAGTCACACAAGGCTGCATTTCCCGAGGGAGAATACAGCTGGTCAAGTAGGGGGAACTCAAAGGTTCCGGATGCTCCCCTTAGTATACTAATAGATTGCAGCAGTAGCGGTCCATTAGGATCCTTCCATCATGTCCTTCAGATCAAAGAGCACCTTCCTTAAGGCTATAAATTAGGGTGTTCTTTTTGCCCAGGTCCCAGTAGAGTTAGGGGCTTGCAGTCAAGGACAATGGTGATGCTGGCAAAAGGCTATTTCTGCCTCGGTTTCCTTACCAGTAAAACCGGGATGTGAGGATCAGAAGAAAGCATATGCAAATATAGATGCTATCTAATATAATCATCTCTCTACGTTATCATTGGCTAATGAAACGGTATATCATTAGGGTTTCTAAAGCAAGCAGTTAAAGAGCCATGGGGAGGAAAATCCAAATAAATCAATGCTTTAAAATTCTGTACTCTTTATGCAAAATAGTTATATCCAAGAATGCACTCTTCGTAGTATTCCCCAGTAGCAATTTGAAAGACATCAGGCTAGCCCACGTGGGCACTGCGAGCGTCTCTACCCATAGGCAGAAGGGCAGGCACATGAGGACCAGTCCCGGCCAAGCTCCGCCTGCAGAGGCACCGGGCGTACCCAGTCCAAGACGAGAAGTCGTGGGCGGATAAGAGAGGAGAAGCGGGAGAACAGGTACAGAAGGGGAGCCCAACTCGATTCCACACAATCCCAGCGTAGAGCTGCCCATCCTCTCCCGCCCTTTCCGCAACCAGGACCGCCAAAGGATTGGTCAAGTCCAGCGAGGTCAGGAGGCGCTGTTGGCTGGAACACAAGCCGGCGGGCTCATCCCGCCTCTTCCCGGAAAAAGAACCACAAGTCCGAGTCAGGGCCCAGGGCCGAGGCTTCTCTCCTCCTCCTACCCCAAGCGGCAGGAATACCAGGGTTGAGTTCGCCAGCCAGCTCCGCTTGGCTCGGCTCTTCTTCGGTTCCTCCCCCTCCTCCTCCCCACTTCGCTCTACCCGAGGGGCAGGGTACGAGGGGCAGGGCACGAGGGGCAGGGCACGAAGGGCGGGCCCAGGAAGGACGCCTCCGCTCTCGCCTGCTGTGGAGCCATCAGGCGATCGGGCTACGTGAAGCTCAGAACGGCCCGTAATTGGTCGACACTAAGATGTGGTGCGGCGCGGGACGGCTGGCGTTGGCCCGGTTGCTGGGGGGCGGGGCCTGGGCTTCCGCCGAGGGGCGGGGCTGGGGCGCCTCCCCTTCTCTCCCCGTAAGCAGCCGCGGCGGTTTTAGTACCGTGAGTGCTGGCTTCTCGTCCACCTGTGCAGTCCGCGAAGCCGAGTCACAGCACCGGACCCTCAGCGGGAGCGCAGGGTAAGGAGCCGACCCCTTGCTGGGCTGGAGCTGAACACCCGAGGAGGATCCGGCGTGTGTCCTCGATGGGAGGGGCTGATGGCGGTGTGTTCTGATGGAGCCCAGGTTCCTGGGGTTCAGCTCCGGTCCCAGGCGCTCGGGACCCCAAGCAAGCCCCTCAACTCCCCGGGCCTTCCTCAGCCGTGAAAGGATGCTTCCCTTCTTCCTTGTTATTCTGCTGACATAGCTGGCGCCTCCCTGCCCCCTGACTTCAGTTAAAAGCTGGAGAAGAGCCTCCGCCTGGGAAGGGGCTCCCCAAGGTTTAAGCTCGGCAGATTTCCCGACTTGGAGTAAACCTGGCGCGGTGGGGGGCATCGGACCGGGCTGTGGTGGGGGGAGAGGAAGGTGGCGAGTTCATTATCATTGGGCAAAGTGGAGGCTAGATAAGCAGGGGGCAGTTACGTTAATAAATGTTTTGGTAACATTTTAAATTCATAATGAGAATTTTTTCATTGGCGGTTGGCAACCACGGTGGAAAGACATGATTAGCATAGTATCCATAGCTGGGAAGGATTCTTGTCATCCAACCCTAGCTGCTTAAACTGTGGCTCTGAACTCCTTCCTGAAGTGGTAGTTGTGAAATTATGATTTATTATCAGTAAATATTTGATTTGTACACCTATTCTATATACTTAGATACCTGAGGTCACGTGAAAATTTCAGGGGCTAAAAGGGGTCTCAAGTGAAAAAAGGAAAACCTCGAACTTTCTCATCGTATAATTTTACAGATGAAAGCAGAGGCTCACGAAGTTGGTTGGCTTTTATTAAACAATACTGATTAATAAGAAACTGAACTGGGTGTTGAACCCAAGTGCAGGATTGGGCCAGAAAGTTTTTGATGCTACAGAAATTTAGTGTTATTATTTTAAGATGTTGAAATCTTGGAAGGTAATTGACTTGAATAACAGCTCAGCACTTTTAACATTGAAAATTGTTTCACCTTTTCAGTTTGAGAAACAGGTCAGAAGCAGTCTGATTTCCAATGATAAAAGACAGTGGTGTCAAATTCAAATAGAAAACAATTTCAGAGGCTGACTATTAACTTAGAAAACTACAAATTAACATTATATCTGTGTTGTATTTTTATGTATTTTGTTAAACATTTCCCAATTACATTTTAATCTGTTTTGATATCCCGCCATAAGGGTGAGGTTTTGTGGATCCTACTATTCAAATCTACACTTTAAAAAATATTTTACTTGAGCCTACAAAAATTATGACCTTATTTCTTATCTTGGCTAAATTTTCTGTCTCAAATAATTCCTTTTTTTCCTTTCCTGTGAACTTTATTTCACATCATGCATTGGCTTTTACAATTCAAAGAAACCTTTGCATCCTGGCCACAAACAGGAGGAATCCTACTCTAACACACTCAGCAAAGAGTCATCAAGGCTCTTTTTGAAGATTTCTAATAAAAATCTTGATTTTTCAAAGCATAGAACCACAATTTTGGATAGTTCTAATAGGAAGTTTTTCCTGACATCAGGCTTAAATTTTTTTCCCCTAGTTTTTAGTTCTTCCCTAAAGGGGTAAACATATGATCCTTCTTTTTCTATTTGAAAGCTTTTCAAATACTTGAAGAGACAGCTTGCAGTATTTCAAGCTAAGTATGCCCAGTTTTTCCTGCCTCATGTAACAAAAACTGAAAACCCTTTGTCATTTTGATCATCCTCTTCTAGATTCTCTTTTTTGTTTTCCTGGCACTGAATTTAATAGGCCAAAGTAGCAGGATAGAATCACTCCCTGGAAGTTTGCCTTCCTCAATACAGATTATGATTATATTCATATTTTTAGCTGTCAAATCCTAGTGCTGACTTATATTAACTTTGCAGTCCTTGTAAAACCTTTTATCTTTTTTCCCCCCTAGGCAATTGGGTTAAGTGACTTGCCCAGTATCACACAGCTGGTAGTATTAAGTGTTTGAGACCAAATTTGAACTCAGGTCCTCCTGACCCCATAGCTGATACTCTATCTACTGAGCCATCTAGCCCAACCTTTTATCTTTTTTAGACAAAACATATGTGTATGCAGGTATCTTCCATCCTGTACTTGAATAGTTCATTTATTTAACCCAGATACTGAGACATTGCAATTATGTCTTGAATTTTATCTCAAGAAAATTGGCCTGATGCTCTAGCCTTAAAAAATTTTTTTTGGTTGTTGCTCTCTCTCCCAACTTTTGAGTCTTTTGCAAATGTGATCGTGTAATCTATACCTTTATCCAAATCATTGATGAGCACATGTCATGGAGACAGTCTACTGGAAACCTCCAGCCAACATTGACTACAGAGTCATTAACACTACATTCTAAAGGGATTGTAGAACATTGAAGATTAGAGCTGCAAGAGTTTATCTAGTATTTCACAGATCTTGTCAAGTTAGATTAAGAAGAAATTCTGAGCTATGTGGTTTTGCAAAAAAATGACTACCCTGGGCAAGAAAAAGGATTAGAAATTTAGATTTAAAAAAATACTATGAAGTAGCTACTATTAGATTAACTTTCCCCCTCTTCCCCTTAAGAACAGAAAGGAACTGCTGTATTTTCTTGTTAAGGGTAATTATTTCTCATTTGCATTTTACTTCAAGTATCTTATTGTAGTCCACACCATGATTATGTCTCTCAGGTATACTCTATTGTCTTCTCCCTTGCTTATGTTGTACTTTGTTTAGATTTTTAAAATCTAAACTGGAATTAAAATGGAATTAAAAATTAGATCCATAAAACTGAACCTAAAACCATAAATTGATAATAACTTTCAGCCAGTTCAGGTCTCTTAAACTTCTTCCCTGCGATGAAAAGAACACATTTCTGCCTCTCTTCTTCAGCATTATAGAACTGGCCAGAACGAGCTTCCAGAGACCAGTTACTATGGGCCACATGGAGGGAATTTAAGATGAATTGTGATGGGGTTTAGAAATTGTACCAGAACTGAGGGGCAACAGAGAATTCTACATTGGGAAATCATCTTGTTCTAGAGGTTGTTTCATATATTGCTAAATATATATTATTAAATCTATCCTATGTGTAAGGATATTAGAGTTAAACAATAACCCTTATTCCTAAAGGGAGTAGACAAGAGGGAAGAAATTTGCATTTAAATATCAGACAAGATAAATCAATTGGGGCAAAATACAAATATCAGTTATCTGCACATTGAAGTTAGATATTCTGGAGTCGTAGATAACCCATAATGCATGCTAAAATAGGTTAAATTGCCTAAAATTTGCAGAATTTGTGTAGCTCTTGCAAGGAATGCTTTGGAAAGAGTAGGGACAAGAATCAAGAAGACTAAGGGAAAGCATATGATTGGGAGAGTTGTGAAGGTGGGAGGTTTGGCAACCGTGTGTAGGGGTGAGCAAGAGTCAAGTATTATTTCAACCTTTCCACCCCAAGTGCTTGAGAAATACTTCTAACAGAATGAGAAGGTTTAGAGAAGATATTTTGGACATGTGGAGTTTAAGGTGTCTTCAAACTACCCAGAAGGAAGGTGTCAGGTGTGGGACAGGAGTTCTGGAGAGAAATCGCAGCTGAATCTGGGTTTGGGATCAGAATGTCGAGTATTATAGATGGGGTCACCAAGGGAACCTAGAGAAGAGAGGGCATGAACTCAGCTCAGAAGCCTTGTAATGCACAGGTAGTGGGGAAACAGGGCCACGGAGAGCTTACATTACTTGCCCAGAGTGATAAAGCTGCTAAATACCTGAATCAAAATTTAAACCCCAAGTCCAGTGTCCACATCTCTCTTATCAAGCCTGCCTTTCATTGGTCAGCAGTATTAGAAGCTTTAGGGAGGGCAAGAAAAAATAAGACTGAGAAAAACACATCAGATATAGTGGTTAATAGCTTTGTAACCTTGGGGAGAGTACTTTCTATCAACTGGGGAAGTCAGAAACCGAATTGTCATGTTGAACCGAGGTGAAGAAGAATGTACCCAGTTTGGCCTGCTAAGCAAGGAGAGTGAATATAGGATCAAGTAAATCTATTTAAGTAGGTAGTTGTGAGCATGTTTCTAGTCAGCTATAAAGGAGCAGAAGATAGGAAGAGATTGAAGACTGGTGAAAAAACTCATGTCAAGGATAGGAAGGGAAAGCGATAAAGGTCCAAGTGAGGTTGTTAGTCTTGACCAGGAACAGCCACCTTTTGCTCACCTACCTGGATGAAAGGTGGAGAGGCTCCATGACATGGGAGGTGGGAGGGGTCAGTAGATTATTTCATTGACAGATTTATAAGAAATATGTTATCATCTTCTCCCACTCTTTTTTACCATCAGCTTCTTGGGAAGGATTAAACAGAGTGTAACAATGCCAGAAATAAATACTGATAATCTTGATGAGCAACAAGTTCAGCTTCTTGCAGAGATGTGCATTCTTATTGATGAAAATGATAACAAAATTGGTGCAGAAACTAAAAAGAATTGCCACCTGAATGAAAACATTGATAAAGGTACAGTTGGAATTTTTTTGTTCCCATTTTTAAATAAATTTTATCTGACTCTTCCAATTGGCCAAAAACAGCTCTTTAGAGACATTGATATTGGAAATCAGTTTGAAATAAATTAGAATTGTTATTGTCAGCCACCTCTCCATTTGGGCTTTGGTTAGTCAGTGGCATGGTGGTAATATAAATATTTAAGTAATTTGTCAAATTTCTCCCTTCATTTTTATTTAACTGCTTGAGACCTCTTTTATTTTTTAAGTGAAGATGAAAAAAGTCAAACTTTAAGACATGTCAGCATTGTTATATAGAAATTATAAAGACTAATTCATCATTCAGAAGGAATAAATCACTGCAAAGCCTAGAGTTCGACTAGATTGCTTTTTAGATTCCTTCAGCTCTCAATCTATGAGCCTATTGCTTAGTAACAATCAACTTCTCTCTTCGTAGTTGATAAAACAGTCCCAGTTTCACATTTTTATAACTAGCCAAATGTGGGAGGGAGGGTATTATGGGAATTGGGTTAAGATAACTCTCTGAGACCTAATAGGTGAAGAAATTGATATTTTTTATAAGTCATGTCGATGTTAATATTTCCTTTTTTCCCCTCTTTAGGATTATTGCATAGAGCTTTTAGTGTCTTCTTATTTAATACAGAAAATAAGTTATTACTGCAACAGAGATCAGATGCTAAAATTACTTTTCCAGGTCAGTATACTTATTTTCAATTTTTATATGATAAATATGGCACAGTGAAATGAGCCTGTCATTTTTAAAGTCATAAAATACTGGGGTTCAGGTTATACTATTCATACTTACTTAACTGTTTGGCCATGGTATCATGGGCTTCCTCATCTATAAACTTAAGAATAATGATACATCTGGTCTTTTGTTCAAGTTATTTATACAGTACTTTAAGGTTTCTAAAGCACTTTGTATATACATCTCATCTGAGCCTCACAACACTTATCCTTAGTCTCCTCATCTGTAAGAGGAGGCAGTTGGACTCATTGGTTTTTAAAGTCTCTTCCAGCTCTCCATCTTTACTCCAAAGAAGCTAGTGAAGTAGGTGTACAGGTACTAATTTGCTCCTTTTTTACAAGTGAACAAACTGAATGTTAGAGAAGTTAATTGACTTACAGTCACATTGTTATGTTCGTAAAGACTGGAAGTCTTAATTCTTGAACCCTAAATCCACCATACTGCTTCTCACAGGGTTGTTTGAAAGATGTGATGAGGTCATGTATGGAGAGAGCTTTATGAACTGTACAGCACCTGGCAAAAATTA
This sequence comes from Myrmecobius fasciatus, assembly GCA_023553655.1. Lineage (NCBI taxonomy): Eukaryota > Metazoa > Chordata > Mammalia > Dasyuromorphia > Myrmecobiidae > Myrmecobius > Myrmecobius fasciatus. The sequence goes on along the minus strand of JAJPUD010005275.1, from coordinate 26,909 downwards.
GTTGTTCTTATTTTAGGCTTTTTTGGAGTTAATATCCACCGTGATTGGGAAGGACTCTTTAGAATTAAGTCTGCCAGGGGTCTCAGGAAAGGTTAGGAAATGGAGGTGAGATCTTGAGTGAGAAGGATGCCCAAAATAAGAAATCTTTGTAGGAACAGAACTTTTTTTTTCCCCATGAAAATAGATTTTCATGCTTGAGATTAGTGTCATATACTTGTGGAGAATTAAAGAAAAGCAAATTGACCCAGTTTTTAAGTTTATAAAGAAATTAGTTATGTTTAAGTGTTTGACTCACACACACATAAAGGGGGAAGGAATATGGGTGTTTACATATACTGTGTATGTGTGTGTAGTATGTGTATGTGTGTGTGTGTGTATATATACAGAAAGCTCTCTTGTGGTATTCCAGGAAATCTTCACAGGCTTTTTGTTCAGCTCTGTATCAGATCCCAGAACTGTTAGTAAACACTAGGAAAGTTTATCTCCAAGTTTAAAAATTGAGTGAATTTAGTGCTACTCTTATGATAAGAAAAGCTAGGGTTAAATTAAATAGTTCAAAACAGTTTAAGATTAAAGACTATGCCTAGATGTTTATTTTAATCTTGCTTAACATTGTGTATCCTGTTTAAATATAGAATTTAATGTATATACTTAGTTGTTTTAATTAAGAATTCAATTTTTATAGGGGGAAAAATAATAATTAATCTATCTCTGTTAACTGCACCAATGAGAATCCTAGTTGTTTTGGATCATATGGCCATAGTCAAGAACAAACTTCCCACTTGGTGACAGCCTTCTCTAATTGTAAGCATACTACAGTTTCTTTCGTCTTGCCCGTAAAGTCCACTACAGTGCTGTCCACATAGTAGGCTGAATTAATACATGATGATGATGATGATGATAAGATTAAATAATAAAGATTAATAAATTTGCAATTTAAAAATAACTACCTATAGTACCCTTGAGTCAGGGTCCATATGCAGGTGTCCAGTATCGTCCTGAATCTAGAAGCCAAATAACGCTTTTAGAGTAGCAGTGAACATTGTGTGATAATCTAGTACAAATGATATATGAAATGCTCCAAAAAGCTAGAGGGAAGAAGGCATGGGAGGGATGTGGGGTGTATTCTTAGGTAGCTCTCCAGGTAGAACTCTTAGGCTTGCTTTTGCGAAGACCTGAGTTCACATTCTGCCTCAGACACATGACCCTAGACAAATCACTCAATCTTTCTCAGCCTCAGTTTCCTCATGTGTAAAATGGTGTTAATAATAGCACCTAGTTCTTAGGATTGTTGTAAGGGTCAAATGAGATAACGCATGCGAAGTCCTTTGAAAATCCTGAAGTACTATTTAAATATTATCGTCATCACTATTATCATATTACCAGAGAAAACTCTGTGGTGATGTTTGTTTAGGTAATACATGTAAATTAGTAGAGGAGGTTCTAAGTAGAAGGCTATCATGACTTCATGATCATAACTTGACTATTATATTTTTGTATTTATCAGGGTGTTACTGTCCATTTTAGCAAAGCATTCATTCTTGTATCTTTAAAACTGTTGATTTTTAATTTAATAAAGAATACTTCTTAGTAGTCCCATTTATGGGAGTGATGATACTGGTAAGAAGCAAGTAAATAGTGGCATTAGAGGTTTTCCTAACAAGGGGAAGAGGACATATCCCAGATCTCTAATTTAATGTAGATTTTTATTATCTTCTCCAAATCTCAAAATACAACTGATTTCTAAATACAGAAATTTATATTATAAGCTGATTTTGTTACATCATAAAAAAATGAAAATTATTTTTAATAATAACTCTACTTCATACCATATTCATGATCTTTCAAGAAATTGAAATAAATTCATCTCTTTTAATATTTTGCAGGTTGTTTTACAAACACTTGTTGTAGTCATCCATTGAGCAACCCAGGAGAACTGGAAGAAAATAATGCCATAGGAGTAAGACGGGCAGCTCAGAGACGTTTAAAGGCCGAATTAGGAATCCCCATGGAACAGGTAACAAGTGATACTATATGCTGCTGATCAACTGAGAATCAAATATAAGCCCAAACTAGTTTTAGATAGCTATATTGCAAGAGAATTTTTGGATTCTTGAAGTGTCTTCTTTTTTTTTTTTTTTTTTTTTTTTTTTT
>JAJPUD010005275.1:0-24655 GCA_023553655.1 Myrmecobius fasciatus | reverse complement strand
TTTTATCTCTTGCTGATGGACTTTGTCACTAATATATCAAAATGCTAATGATTTATGTGGCTTTATTTTGTATCCTGCAATTTTGCTAAAGCTGCTATTTTGAGTATTTTTGAATGTTTTTTTAGACTTCCCTAAGTCATATCATCTGCAAAGTGTGATACTTTTATTTTGTCTTTGTCTATTCTAATTCTTTTAACTTCCCTTCTTGTTTTTAAAGCCAACATTTCAAGTATAATATTGAATAATAAAGGTGATAATAGGCATCCTTTTTTCACCCCTGATATTATTGAGAATGTGTCCTGCCTTGCGCTATTGAAAATAATGCTTACTGTTGGTTTTAAATAGATGTTGCTTATTATTTTAAGGAAACTTCCCTTTATCCCATTGCTCTCTAATGTCTTTAATAGGTATGGATGCTGTATTTCTGTATCTTTTGGGATTATCATGTGACTTCTTTTGGTTCTGTTATTGATATGACCAATAATGGTAATTCTTTTACTGATATTGAACCGGCCTTGCATTCTTTTTTTTTTTTAATTTTATTTTATTTGCATAACATATGTGTGGGTAATTCCTCAACAATAACACCCACATAGCTTTCCATTAGAAATTTTTCCCCCCAACTTCCCCACCCCTCCCCTAGATGGCAGGACATCCACTACATGTTAATCATGCCAAAACATTGGCAAATCGAACACATGTATACATATCTCCAAACTTATCCCCGTTGTGCAAGAAAAATCCTATCCACACAAACGATATATCAGATAAAGGAAACACAATGTAAGCAAACATCAATCAAGGAATATGAGAATGTTATGTTGTGGTCCACATTTCGCATCCCTCTCTCTGGGTGTATATGGCTTTCTTCAGTGAACAATTGGAGGTGGTTTGAAACATATCATTGTTGAAGAGAGCCATGTCCATCAGAATTGATCGTCATATAGTACTGTTGTTGCCGTGTATAATGATCTCCTGGTTCTGCTCATTTCACTCAGCATCAGTTCATGTAAGTCTCTCCAGGTCTCTCTGAAGTCATCTTGCTGGTCATTTCTTACAGAACAATAATATTCCATAATATTCATATACCATAATTTATTCAGCCATTCTCCAATTGAAGGGCATCTATTCAATTTCCAGTTTCTAGCCACTACAAAAAGGGCTGCCACAAACATTCTTGCACATGTGGGGCCTTTTCCTTTCTTTATGATTTCTTTGGGATATAAGCCCAATAGAAATGCTGCTGGGTCAAAGGGTATGCACAGTTTGATAACTTTTTGAGCATAGCTCCAAATTGTTCTCCAGAATGGCTGTATCCGTTCACAGCTCCACCAACAATGCATCAGTGTCCCAGCCCTCCCACAACCCCTCCAACATTCATCATTAACTTTTCCTGTCATTTTAGCCAATCTGACAGGTGTGAAGTGGTACCTCAGGGTTGTCTTGATTTGCATTTCTCTGATCAACAGTGATTTGGAGCACCTTTTCATATGACTATAAATAGTTTTAATTTCATCCTCTGAAAATTGTCTGTTCATATCCTTTGACCATTTATTGATTGGAGAATGGCTTGAATTTTTATAAATATGAGACAATTCTCTATATATTTTAGAGATGAGACCTTTATCAGAACCCTTGAATGTAAAGATGATTTCCCAGTTTATTACTTCCCTCCTAATCTTGTCTGCATTGATTTTGTTTGTACAAAAACTTTTTAACTTGATATAGTCAAAGTTATCTATCTGGTTTTCAATTAAGAGTTCCAGTTCTTCTTTGGACATAAATTTATTCCATCTCCAAAGATCTGAGAGGTAAACTATATTACATTCCTCTAATTTACTTATAGTATCACTCTTTATATCCAGATCATGAACCCATTTAGATCTTATCTTGGTATGTGGTGTTAGATGTGGGTCAAGCCCTAATTTCTTCCACACTAGTTTCCAGTTTTCCCAGCAATTTTTGTCAAATAGTGAATACTTATCCCAAAAGCTGGGGTCTTTGGGTTTATCAAAAACCAAATTGCTATAGTTATTGCCTAGTTTGTCTTGTGATTCTATCTTATTCCACTGATCGACTATTCTATTTCTTAGCCAGTACCATATGGTTTTGATGACCGCTGCTTTATAATATAGTTTTAGATCTGGTACAGCAAGTCCTCCATCATCAGCCTTTTTTTTCATTAATCCCCTTGAAATTCTTGACCTTTTGTTTTTCCAAATGAACTTTGCTACTATTTTTTCTAGATCTGTAAGATAATTTCTTGGGAGTTTGATTGGTATGGCACTAAATAAGTAAATTAGTTTGGGTAGTATTGTCATTTTTATTATATTTGCTCGGCCTACCCATGAGCATTTTAAGTTTTTGAAGTGTCTTCTTGAATAAGCTTTTGATTATAGGAGATAACATAATGTTCTCCCCCTTTCCTGGAGATGTTCTCCCTCCTTCTCTTAGAAGACTCAGCTTCCTTCAATGCCTCACATAAATGTCACCTCCTCAATCCTGTTATCATTTCCTTAGCTGTTAGAGTTCTCTCCCTCCTCAGATTATCTTGTATTTACTTAATTAATAGTGTTTATCGAACATTATTATGAAGTTCCAGACAGGAACTGGTTTTTTTGTTTTGTTTTGTTTTTTCGTTTTTGTGTTTGTATTCCCAGTGCCCAGGATGTTGCTTTGTACATTAGAAGAACTGAGATGTTTGCTTTGCATAGATTGTCAAATAAACCATTCTTGGGAGGTGATTGTTTTGTAAAAATTTCCTAGGAATCAAATTATACAAATTGAGACATTTTCTTTGCTTCATTTTGGATAGAAATTAGTTATCATTAACGGATAAAATGTTTCTCCCAGAGAATTTGTGGTAACTCATTGTTCTCTCAGAAATGTTCTCAGAATACATCTTTACATAATACATGACCTCAATTCAAAATTTCAAAAGGATAAAAATGTGTAAAACAGTGCTTTATTGTAGATACTATAATCCCAGGTGACTTTTTAAACTACTCAAATGTTAACATGATTTTTCCAAATAAGCCTGTCTTCCAATAATTGTAACAACTACTATTCTTTTGTTCAAGATGTTATTGAAATGTTCACTAAACAAATTATCTTCATCTATATGTGCTTAGAAATGTTAGGATTTTTTTTCTTATAACAAATTGGCTATTTTGGTTGCAGGTTCCTCCAGAAGATATTTCCTACCTAACACGAATCCACTACAAGGCACAGTCTGATGGAATTTGGGGAGAACATGAAATTGATTACATCTTGTTTGTGAGGAAGAATGTAACCTTAGATCCTGATCCTAATGAGATTAAAAGCTATTGTTATGTGACCAAAAAAGAATTAGAAGAACTCCTGGAAAAAGCAGCTAATGGTGAAATTAAGATTACACCATGGTTCAAAATCATTGCAGACACTTTTCTTTTTAAATGGTGGGATAACTTGAATCACTTGAATAAATTTGTTGAACATGAGATAATTCATAGAATGTAAAAATGAGTTGAGAAAACTCCACATTAAAGTTGTTTTAAAATTACTTTGTTCTCTTTTATGAGGACCATTATAAATGATACTCTGTTTGAATATGTAGAAAGAACATTGGCTAGGTGACTGTAAGTTACATGTTTTTATGGTATACACATGGCCAGAAGGTATATATACATGAGGAAGATTTTTTTTTATTTAAAAAGAAAACCACATTTGCCTACAAACATACTCAAAATTTAACTAAACTAAATTCTTTTAACATGTGCCTAAAAATCTATTTGTGACAAATTTGCACAAATTAAGTTTTAATATAATTGGAACAGACTTTTTCAGTTTCTATTATGGTTCAGATAAAAATATTTGTCTAAAGGAAGGATATATTTACTTCTAAAATAATTACCTTTTTATCTGCTTGACTGTTTTGAAAGATGCCGAAATAATTTCAGTATAACTGTATTGAACTAGTATAGAAGACTTTAAGAACAATGGTAATGTCTCAAAGGTTTAATTACCTCTATTCTGGGTAAAAATAGGGGTTAGAAATTCTGGAAGTGGGTCTTTAAAAAAAAGGAGGTAAAAGTAGATTTAAGTTTTAGAACTACTTTGTATGAATACTTGAATTCAGATAGCACTGTTCTAGGGAAAAATAACAGGACAAAATTTTTAACAGTTTTTCAACTAGGCAGATTTTTCATAGCAATGTTTTAAAAATCAAAGTGACCACAACTATTCATGAACTAGGAATGTGGATCAGAAAACATAAGAGCACAACTTGATTGTAGAAGACAATTAAAACCTAACTTCTATTTTAAGATAGTATATAGTAAAACATTCTAAGAACCAGCCTGACCCAAGTAAATGTAGATTGAGCTAATAAGATAGGCAGTTTTAAATTTTACCTTCCGATTTACTTAAATACCATTGGAAATCTTGGGAGATTCTTTTAGCATAAAAGTTATAGTCTAACAAAAGATGAAGAGAAAATTTAACATTTACTTTTTAAAGCTATGATACACGGGGAAAATGGTGTTAGGGAAGGGAAAATCATATGTTCTTAAACTTTAACATGTATTTATTTTATAGTTTTTAAATGATTAAATTGAACTTTTTTCTGTCCTAATCTGTATGCAGCATAATTTATGGACTTATTTTACTAAACAAAATATAAATAAAATCAATAAAAGAATTTTCACATTCTTTAATCTTTTGTGGCTGTTGTTCAGTCATTTTCAGTTGTGTCTTGACTCCTCCTGACCCCATTTAGTGTTTTTCTTGGCAGACTTAGTGTGGAATAGTTTGCCATTTCCTCCTCCAGCTCATCTTACAGATGAAGAAATTGTTAATGCCCCAGGTGATACAGCTAGCAACCTTTAACATTATGGCAATTGTATTATCTATTTATCAAAATAATGTTCTGCCAACAGTAGGTTGAAAGAATCAATGAAGCATTTGTTAAGCATATACTCTGTTCCAAGCACTGTGCTAAGGGCTGGGTGTACAAAAAATAAGACAGCCCTTACTGTCATAAAAGAAAGGGTCTAATCAAATGAAGAAGTCTGTGTTTGTTCTTTGGAGTACTGAGAAAAAGCTTTTTCTTTAATGCCATTTCTACAGAGGAATCCACAGAGTTCACCCAGTGGATGGTGCCCAGTACTTGCTAGATCATCAGTACCTATGGCTATAAGCCACGGCTCAGGGCCTTGGGTTGGAAGCTTTCCTTGTCCTGTGGCTAGGTAGTCCTGGCTTCTGGGCTGTCTTGGGCTTGGGAGGGAGGTGGTGGGCGAGTTAGCATAAATTAGCTGGACTGGCTTGTTTGTCCAGTCCATGACTGTCCGGAATGACTGGATTAGATTAAATATCCTACAACCTTGGTTTCAGATTTATTTTTATCTTTACCATTCCATTGGCCATGTGCGATGACAATCTGCTTTTGATCTCAATTGTACTTAACCTCCAGGGAAACACACATTTTCCCCTGGATGTATCATCCCTGGTAAGGAGAGTCCTAGTACAAATAAGATTGGCTTATCAATAAGATTTGGAAGTTCTCCTGGTTCTAGGTTGTCTGCAGGGCCCCTGTACTTTTGAGCTAGACTCAGATCAGGCCTCCGAGGGAAATGCAGCAGTAGCTGCTGCATCAGTAAGGCCCAGTCCTGGAATCCACATTTTTCCATAGTGATGTCCATTCTTCAGGGCAAGGAAACCCATCACAGAACCTTGCCCAGGTCTGTATATGAAGATCCTTGAATAAGATTCTTAAACTGAGTCTTTGGATGTTGTTGCATGCAGTTTGGTGCTAATTATAAATAGGTCTGGCTGTTCCATGGGAACACTTGCATTTTATCCTGGACCATTCCAGGTACCATGCCTTCTTTATTCTGTTCCTATGTAATATCTGACCAGACTTGGTACAGGGATCCATTATACCATTCTGTTCCTCTGCCACCAAGGACCAGGTCCCTGAAACAAACCAAATAACCACAAACTCTAATAAATCTATTTATATTTATCATCAAGATACCATGGACCCCTCTTAATTTGATAACTCAGTATTCTTTCAGAGGGTCTGAGTTCCTATAATTGGCATATCAGGGCAGAATAGATCAGCCCTTTTACATTTGGCCTTAAAATGGGCATAGCTGGCAGAATAATCTGCTCCCCCCCCCCCAGCGAATCTTGTGTCTTTAAAACTTGTGTGCCAAGTACACAGTAAGCACTGGGAAATACATTAAAAGTAAACTTCAGCACTTTAAGGCATTTACATTTCCAATGTGGGGAGATAGTGCACATAGGGGAACAGTGGTCTTGGAGAGAGATTCTTGTTTACAAAATCAAAAGGATGGTGAGTGGAACCATAAAGAAGTGGGTTGACAAGTTCCAATAGCAAAGTACTTCTTTATGGTTCTAAGGCTGTACATGTGGAGTGTAAGGCAGATGGCAAGGTCTGGTGCTCCAAAGGCTACATCAGGACAAGGGCAATGCAGAAGGCACAAAATTTCTCTCTTGGAATTTTAAGTGTGCCTGGAGCTGGCCAGATACTACTGAGGCTACACAACATACTCACCAATTATGTCCTTGTGGGTCCCCGGAGGAGGGCATTCCAAGCTCAGAGAGCTAAGGCCTGTAGGAGAGTGATTGACAAAGGCCAATGGTCTAGAAGACCAAGAGGGCAACTCCATTCCTAGTCTAGGGTTGTCTGTCCCATGCCATTTAGGGCTAAAGTACATAGGTTTGCACAGGGTGTAGGCTCACATTCTCTAGGTTTTAGATACTCAGCAATAAATTGGGGGAGGGGGCCATTGGAAGAAATTCTTCTTTGTCATTGGAATGGAAAGAGGTCTTAGTTTATTGAAAGACATTGTAGGGTAATGGAAGGTCCATCTGTCACATCCAAGGTGACAAAAAACTATTCAGATAGCTAAGGAGAGAGTGAATGATGAAGAAACGGACAAATAAAAAGCCACCTCAAAGAAGGCACAAGCATAGAGAAATGATGTGAAGACCATAAATTCTGTTTTCAAAATTCTTATTTCTCTTTTAACCCATTCAGGAGCATCCTACTGTGGTTCCATGTTCTCGTTGCAGAGGTTTCTGTCTCATCACAGGTTGATTCATTTTCCTTTGTTTTGAAATATTTATTTATAGATTCCTGAATCCTTCTGATCTGAACGCCAAATTTACTTGTTATTAATATCTTCCCTGTTGGTTCATATTATACTCAGGATCTTAAATTGAGTTTTCTTCCTCCTGAGATCTTTGGTAATGTTCATGAGGACAAACCCCAAAACCTGAAATAGTTTAATGATCAGCTGATTTAGGAGGACTTTAGCAAGAATCTTACTGCAATGGCTGCACCTCCTTGTGGTGGTCATAGAACAACCTACTTCCTTTTCCTTTATGAGATACACAATGGAGGCATCTTTAAACTCCTTGGGGAATAATCTTCCTTTTCCAGAAAACCCAGAAAATGTTAAGTCAGTTTTTGTATGAGCAGTGGATGTCCTGCCTTGTAAATCTCAGCTGGAATAAAATCAGCATAGCTACTTTGCCACAGGATAGGAGCCTAATGACATTCAAACTCTCTTTTCCAGTTGAAAGTTTGACTTGAGAGGGATTGATTTCAACATAGGGTATATGGCCAATGATTATAGAACCTATGCCAACTGCATGCTGCCACTCATCACATAGCACTCCAGAAAAACACGGACTCAGCTCCGACTTCAGTAAACTGGCCTTTGTTTGTCAACCTTGTTTCACTCAGGGCTGCTATTTGGATGTGATACCTGCTGAGTTCTCTCCCAATGAAAGATATGAGTCTTTCAGGTTTACTGAATTTCATGTTATCCATAAATGTGTGCACATCCCATGTACTGATTGCGAGTGGAATCATCTTCACAAAAATGTTTGCACAGGTTTTGCCTTTTTCCCACCTGCTGCAGCAAGCAAGCCAAGGTTAGGTGAAGCAGACATATTTACGGAACCTTTTCTAGCCTCTTCCTCATGCAGGAGGTAAACATTGCAGTCCTTAAAAAAAAGACTACTACTGCCTGGAGACTGACAGATTTCACTGCCACTCCATGTCAAGGATAAGACTACCCTATGGCCTGGAATGCCTCTGTGCAGTGTTGTGACTACAGCTCTCAGTGTATCTGTACCTGCCACTTTGAAGTTTATCTGTTGCCACAAGACTATGTGGTAGGTAAAAATGGTGAAATAGTACGTGGGATACCTTTTGACTAACATATAAATTAGATTTAAGTGAGATAGAGAGAAAGAGCCTCACTTTCAGAGTTGTTGAAGTTCAGTGTCAAAATAAAAGTCAAAACAACTGGTGATAACTCTGGATGCAGTGGATGATCTTGGCATCCTCATGATTTATCCAGGCTCTTAAGTGGTCCACAGTGCTTGCTTCAGCTTCCTTAATTGCCCATTCTGCTGGGGAAAGTCTGCACATTCTTGGGTAGACACTCCCCTAACTCATCAATGGATTTGAGACCCTTTAGTTACCCTCAATCTGGTGTAGCTCATCTGCTGAAATAGTTCATAGACAGATAGATGATAGGTAGATAGACATATATAGCTATAGATATATGTAGGTGTGTGTATATATATAGAGAGAAAACAGTTTAATTTTGTTTCTTTCTCATGGTTTAGTACTCCATTAAATTTAAAATATTTACTTATTTGTCTTATCTCCTCTCTTTTGAGATATTTAAAACATTTACTTATTTATCTTATCTCCCCTATTTTGAGATACAGAGATAGATATGGTTAGATAATCTTCACATCTTCATGAAAGAATGAGATACTTCAAGGGGATGGCAAGTCTAAGAACGAATTCAACTAGTTACTTTTAGATTAAAAACAACAAGATCTTTTATTCTATCATAGTAATTCAGAAATATTTTAGTATTAGTCCAATAATGGGGCAGCTAGGTGGCGCAGTGGATAGAGCACCAGCCCTGAAGTCAGGAGGACCTGAATTCAAATCTGGTCTCAGACACTTAACATTCCCTAGCTGTGTGACCCTGGGCAAGTCACTTAACCCCAATTGCCTCAGCAAAAAGCAAAAAAAAAAAAAAAAAAAGACCCAAACCTGGGCTTATATCCCAAAAAGATCTTAAAGGAAGGAAAGCCTTTTTTGTAGTGGCTAGAAACTGGAAACTGAATGGATGCCCATCAATTGGAGAATGGCTGAATAAATTATGGTATATGAATGTTATGGAATATTATTGTTCTGTAAGAAACGACCAGCAGGATGATTTCAGAGAGGCCTGGAGAGACTTGCATGAACTGATGCTGAATGAAACGAGCAGAACCAGGAGATCATTATACACGGCAACAACAAAACTATATGGTGATCAATTCTGATGCACATGGCTCTCTTCAACAATAAAATGTTTCAAACCAGTTCCAATTGTTCATTGAAGAAAGCCATATACACCCAGAGAGAGGGATGTGAAATGAGGACCACAACATAACATTCTCATGATCTCTATCAATGTTTGCTTGCATTGGGTTTCCTTTCTCAGATATTTTTTGTTCATATAGATATTATTGTTCTTGCACAGCAAGATAAGTATGGAAACATGTATACATATATTTGACTTGTCAAATATTTTAATATAAATAACATGCAGTGGACTTCCTGCCATCTAGGGGAGGGGAGGGGACTAGGGGGTAAATTCATAATGGAAAGCTTTGTAATGGTCAATGTTGAAGAACTACCCATACATATGTTATGTAAATAAAAAGCTTTAATAAAAAAAATTAAAAATTAAAAAAGTATTAACCCAATAATTAACAGATTTAGCATTACAATACCAAAATCTTCTATAATTCACATGTCCTGATTATACAAATTTGCTATGAAAATAAAAACGAGGGACATCGTTGTAACAATATCAAGAGTATCCCATCAGGGTACAGACTGACCTGATATAAGCATAACATGGGGAAAACTTCTTTAGCTCTGTTCTAGGGTCATAGTTAACAGTAAATCATGTATAAAGTTCCACATTACTCACAGGGTATCACTTGGTATAAATAGCGTCCAGCCTTTATTTGACAAGCTTGTAATCTTCAGGATAGGATGTCAACAATGTAGTGGGGTTGGGGGGGGGGAAGTGCTAGTTTTGGAGTCAGAGAAACCTGATTCTTCAATGGAAAAAGAGCACTTGTGGTTTAACTTTCTTGACATATAATACCATTTTAGAACGTATCTATTCCAGCATATATATATAGTCAGCTATGTCTAAACACAAAGCTGTTTTTATTTTAATTTTCTAGCTAGGTGATACAGTATTAGCTAGGTGATATAGTGAATAGGGCACTAGATCTGAAGTTCAGAAAATCTGAGTTCAAATCCAGACTTAAACATTTATTAGCTGTGAGACCATGAACAAATCACTTAAACTATCTCTCTCATTCCAGGATTACTTACATTCCAGGGTTGCTGTAAGGATAAAATGTGAATATTTCTAAAGTACTTTGCAAACTTCAAAGTGTGATGTAAATATTTTTTAAGTTATCATTATAAACCATCCAAAAGACAAATAAAACCTGCCCTGATGGAAATGAAGATTAGCAGAAACTGTTTGTTCCCAAAGTTAAAATGATAGTAAAGGCAAGAATTCTCCCAACCTCTCCCCCAAATTGCTCCAAATTCCTTTAAATAATGATTCTAAAATTTTTTAGAGCATCAGAACACCCCCAAAATGGAGTAGAACATTTTCCAGCCAAAGACAACTTAGAAGGTCAGCAAAAAAAAGTCTGTGGCACCAGGATGGGAGTCCAGCATTCCGTCTCATTGCAGGTCATGCCAGTCTTGCCACAACCCCAGTCTGTCCCCATGCCAGTAAATGGGTCTAAGGAGTTCTGAAATAGTGGGAGTACTGATGGCTTCCAGACCTCTCAAGCCAAAGACACCAAAGACAACTTGGAAGGTCAGCAGAAAAAGTCTGTGGCAACAGGGTGGGAGTTTAGCACATAATCCCACCACAGTCTATTCCAAAGCAGTCTAGCCTCAGCATTAGCAAAACAGAACTCTGTTGTTTTAGTACACTAGATCTTACAATTACAGTTGGGAGGAGATACTCCTAATACTTCTAAGCAAAAAAGAGTGCTTGTAGTCAGATCCCTAGAAAGATTTCTGAAAACAGCTGCACAAAATCCCTGGAGCTTGGGACAGTGCACTCTTCACCCTGGAAACAGAGCCCCACTTTAACAAAGAGTAAAAAGCTGAGTAATAGATTAGGAAAATGAGCAGACAACAGAAAAGGTTCGTGACCATAGAAAGTTAGTGTGGTGACAAGTAAGATCAAAATACACACTCAGAAGAAGAAAACAAAGTCAAAGCTACTATGTTCAAAACCTTCAAGAAAAGCAAAAATTAGTTTCAAGCTATGAGAAAGCTCAAAAAAGATTCTGAAAATCAAGTAAGAGAAAGGGAGGAAAAATTAAGAAAAAAAATTGACAATGGTGCAAAAGGAAATACTTTTTCCTTTTGCTAATGAGAATGCCTTAAAAAGAAAAATCAAACAAATGGGAAAGGAGGAACAAGAGCTTACTGAGGAAAATAATTCCCTAAAAATTAGAATTGAGGGGCAGCTAGGTGGCACAGTAGATAGAGCACCAACTCCTGAAGTCAGGAGGACCTGAGTTCAAATCTGAACTCAGACACTTAACACTTCCTAGCTATGTGAGCCTGAGCAAGTCACTTAACCCCAATTGCCTCAGCAAAAAAAAAAAAAAAAAAAAATAGAATTGAGTAAATGGAAGCTAATGATTTTATGAGAAATCAAAATACAATAAAGCAAAACAAAAAATGAAAAATAGGGGAAAAGACATGAAATATCTCATTGGAAAAACAACTGCTCTGGAAAATAGATCCAGGAGAGATAATTTAAAAATTATTAGTCTACCTAAAAGTCATGATCCAAAAAAAAAAAAAAAAAGCCTGGACATCATCTTTCAAGAAATTATCAAGGAAAACTGTCCCCATATTCTAGAACCAGAGGATAAAATAGCAACTGATTGAATCCACTGATCACTTTCAGAAAAAGATACCAAAATGAAAATTCCCAGGAATATTAGAGCCAAATTTTGAAACTACCAGGTCAAGGAGAAAATATTGCAAGCATCCAGAAAGAAACAATTTAAGTATAGTGAAGCCACAGTCAGGATGATGCAAGATTTAGCAGCTTCTACATTAAAAGACCAGGGGACTTGGGATGTAATATTCTAGAGAGCAATAGAGCTAGGATTACAACCAAGAATCGCATATACAGCAAAACTGAATATCATTTTTAATCAAAAAGGTGGATATTCAATGAAATAGAGGGTTTTTAAGCATTTGTGATGAAAAGAACAGAGCTGAATGAAAATTTTCATTTTCAAATACAGGAGTTGGGAGAAGCATAAAGAAGTAAGTGTTATCTTAAGGGATTTAATAAAGTTTATCTGTTTACATCCCTACATGGGAGGATGATTCTTGTAACTCATTAGAACTTTCTCATTATTTTGGCAGTTGGAAGAGGTATATGTAGACAAAAGGCACATGTGTGAGTTGAATATGAAAGAATAATATCTTTTTTAAATGATGAAATTAAGGGACGAAAGAAGAATGTACTGGGAGAAAGGGAAAGGGAGAAGTGGAATGGTGTAAATCATCTGCCACAAAAAGAATCATGAAAAAGCTTTTACAGTGGAGGCAAAGAGGGAGAAGAAATGGGAAGAGAGTGAACCTTGTTGTCACTGGAATTGGCTTAAAGAGGAAATTACATACATACTGTATATGAGTATATAAATCTATCTTACCTTGCGGAAAAATAGGAGGGGAATAAAAGAAGGGAAAGGGGTAGGTGATAGAAGAGAGGACATATTGGGGGAGGGAGTGAACAAAACATTTTTGAGGAGGGACAAGGTGAAAGAAGAAAGAGAACAGAATAAATGGGAGAAATACAGTTAGCAATAGTAAATGTAAAAAAAATTGAAATGAGTTTCTCTAATAGGGCATCATTTCTCAAACATAGAAGAAATTGAGTCAAAGTTATTAAAAAATAAAAGCCATGTCCCAATTGATAAATGGTCAAAAGATATAATCTATGCATACCTTTTGACCTAACAATAATACTACAAGATATGGATACGAAGAGATTAAAAAAAAAAGGAAAAGGACCAATATGTACAAAAATATACATATATTTGCCTTTTCTCAGGGCAAAAAAAAAATGGAAATTGGGGGGATGTCCATCAATTGGGCAATGGCAAAATAAATTGTAGTATGTGTGTGCGATGCAGGATACTCTCAGGAAAATAACCTAGAAAGTCCTCCAAGAACACAAGCAAAGTGAAATTTACTATATACAAAATAATAGCAATGTTCTGGGATGTGTAGCTATAAATGACTTGTTATTGTTAACAGTACAATGATCCATGACTACTCTGAAGGATCTATGATGAAAAATCTTATCCACACCCAGAAAAGGAACTGATTGTGTCTGAATACAGATTAAAACTCTCTCTCTCTCTCTCTCTCTCTCTCTCTCTCTCTCTCTCTCTCTCACTCTCTCTCTCTCTCAACTTTATTTTTCCTGAGGTTTTTTTTTTTGTTAGAGTGGGAGATCTGTTTTATTTTACAACATGAGATTTATGGAAATGTTTTGCATAATTTCACGTGGTGAATGGGGGTTGGAGTAGGGATAAGAGAAAACATGGAACTCAAAATTTTTAAAAAGCAAATTAAAAAATATTTTAAATGTAACTGGAGGAAAATATTAAATAAATAAATTTTTTAAAAAACAAAGTGTTTATTCCCTCTCTAGGAACACAAGAAACTACTTCAAAGGCCAGTGGATGATTGGATGTGAATTTAGCATAAATATATATTGTCTGTATGCTTTGAATATTTATGCGAAACAGTTTATATTCAGATACCTTATCCCATAGAAACTTCTTCTTTGTTGACCAAATGATGCTTCTTCTTGCCTTTGCAAGAAACAATCATAAAGCAGCCTTTTACTGATTTGTAAACTTCAATCAACCAATAAGCATGTATTATGTACCTTTTGTATATGATGCACTGCATTAAATTAAAAAAGAAGTAAAATATAGTGTCTAATCTTCAGCAGCTCACAATCCGGGAAATCCAAGAGACAAACAAAAATATGCAAACAAGATAAAGAGGATAAATAGAAAATAATTAACAAAAGACACTAGAATTAAGAGGAGTTGAGAAAGGCATGCAAAGAAAATGAAATTTTAGTTGGGTGGGACCTATAGGGAGCCAGGAGGCAGAGATGAGGAGAGTGAGTATTCCAGGTATAAGGAAGAGCCAGGGAAAATGACCTGAATTGTAAACAATGGATCTCCTTTCTACACTATTTTTAAGCTTCACTCCACAACTTACTAGCTGTGTAAATCTTACACAAGTCAATTAATCCCTATGGGCTTTCCCATATAATAAGTTTCCTTATTTATAATTTGAAAGACATTGATATAGTAATATCTAAGGTTTCTTATTGCTCTAAATTTGCAGTCCTATGATTCCTATCGATGAACCGAAAGAAATGAGAGAGAGAAAAGGAGTTCAATTTAACAAAAATTCATTAAGCAACCCCTATGAGCAGTACTAAAATCTAAGTATACAAAAAACCATAGTCCTTTCCTTCAAGGAAAGTATTTCTCCAAGATACAGGGCCAAGGGATACTATAAAATAGCATTATCCTCTTCAGAGTTACCTCTTGGGTTTCTCTTAACCAACATTCTTTCTTGATTGCATCTATTATTTTCTTCTGTTTGCTCATTTTCCTAAGCCTCTCCTTGTAGGTTGGAACTTTGAACAAGGCAGAGAATTTTTTAGTAGACCCTGTAGTTTCTATGTTGCTGCCACTGCTACTTAAAATGAAGTGATGGATACTAAGTTCCCACCTCTACCTCAATGTCTGACATTTGTATAAGTTTTCTCATGGCTCACTTTGGATGTTACCTGTCATCTCCAGTCAGGGGATGGTTCTGTCCCCTACTATATAACCAATGGCAAGAAGTTAGTGCTAGACTTTGTGCTGGTTTCAAACCCCCTACAATGTTCCTTACTGCATGTTATTCTCAAGTGCTCATTTGTCCCTGTCTCATGCTGTGGCTCCCAGTAATCTCAGTAATCCTTTTTTCCTATTTTTGTTCCCTATTCCTGTTCTGAGAGGCCAGGGATGAGATTCTGGCTTTAGGACCTAATTAATGGGGCTATTCTTAACTTCCATTTCTGCAGGAGTATTCTTGCTCAAATAGCCCATGGACTTCGGGGCCATTTAGTGGAAATTTCTCTAGCTTCCCTGACATGAGTCCTTTACTAACATTCTCAGGCTTCACATTGGTTTATTAGAGCTCTTGCTGTTTTCCCTTGTATAACTCTCCTTCAGCACTGATATGCTTCAGGCTTGCTAACCAATGCACTCTCTGGCTTCCCCGGCATGATCCCTCCTCCAGGATGCTCTGATTTCTAGATTGGTAAATAAAATTCAGACTGGTTTCCCTGCTGCTATCTTCCCAATACTTGCAGACTTAATTGTTTGGGATTTTGTTGATTTTGGTTTTGGTTGTTTGAGGGTGGGAGTGCTATGTGTGCTGTCTGGGACAATAGTAAGGAGTTTATTTTTGTTTCTTTTTGGTTTTCTTTTACTGGAATATATTATGAGACCTAAACTGTGATAAGACTTTCACATCACCATCTTAGTTAGAAGTTTTTCCAATGATCTCTTTATATGCCTTCCTTTTTCCTCTAAAGGAATTCATAGTCAGAGTGTCTTTTTAAAAATTATCTCCCATCCCTTTTGAGTCATCTTTTCTTTTAGAATCTTTGACCTTGGGATCATATTTATATTTCCTTTAAATTTTTTGAAATGTGAATTCTGAAATTCTAATGTGATATCAGGTTCCCTTTCATGACTAGGTGGGAGCCAATTCATGAAGTATCTTGAATTTTAGACTTTACTTGTTTTAGGAGAGAACCCGTTCCTCCAAAATTAGGAAACTAGAAAAGGTACAATGAGGAAAAAATAACAAATTAAATGTAGCATAAATGGAGAGAACAATTCAAAATTAAATATAAATGATAAATAAATTACAGGCACAATTTTATCTGATAAATGAGCATCCCCAAATGTTGTCAGTGTTTGACATATTTTTCAAAGTCAAAAATTATTTTTACTTCACATACAATCAGTGACCCTAACCTTCCAATCAGCCAAGTTTTTAGAATTTGTATATTTTGTTAGGTTCAAAAATTAGATTCAAATCATTTATATTATCCCATATTTTAAACAAAAAAAAGATGTACAATTATGTAGAACCATCCAGAAAACTTAACTTTGCCCTTGGTTTCTTGTTACAGAAGATCTTCTAGTTAGTTCTTCCTTTGTCACATAAACATAGATCGTTACTTCTTTGGGATCCAGATTCAAAGTAACATCTTTCTTTACAAAGAGAAGGTAGCCTGTTTCATGTTCTCCCCAGAACTCATCTGAAGCAACTTGTAGTGAATTTTTGTCACAAAAATAATATCATCAAGGGAAAGCTGTGATCCACAGAGAATATTTTTTTAAATTGAAGCTTTTTAATTGCAAAACACATGTATGGCTAATTCTTCAACAATGACCCTTACAAAGCTTTCTGTTAAAAATTTTTCCCCCTAGTCCCCACCCCTCCCCTAGATGGCAGGAAGTCCACTACATGTTAATTATGTTAATGACAAATCAAATATATGTATGCATATTTCCACGCTTATCTTGTTGTGTAAGAAAAATCGTGTCTACAAGAAAAAAATCAGATAAAGGAAACACAATGCAAGCAAACATCAATAGAGAGCATGAGAATGTTATGTTGTGGTCCACATTTGATATCCCTCTCTCTGGGTATATATGGCTTTCTTCACTGAACAATTGGAACTGGTTCCTGAAGACATCTCATTGTTGAAGAGAGCCATGTCCATCAGAATTGATCATCATAGAGTCTTGTTGTTGCCATGTATCTCCTGGTTCTGCTCATTTCACTCAACATCAGTCCATGTAAGTCTCTCCAGGCCTCTCTGAAATCATCTTGCGGGTCATTTCTAACCGAACAATAATATTCCATGACATTCATATGCCATAATTTGTTCAGCCATTCTCCAATTGATGGGTATCCATTCATTTTCCAGTTTCTAGCCACTACAAAAAGGGCTGCCACAAACATTCTTGCACATGTGGGCCCTTTCCTTCCTTTATGATATCTTTGGGATATAAGCCTAGTAGAAACACTGCTGGGTCAAAAGGTATGCACAGTTTGATAACTTTTTGAGCATAGTTCCAAATTGCTCTCCAGAATGGTTGGATCCGTTCACAGTTCCATCAACAATGTATTAGTGTCCCAGCCTTCCCACATCCCCTCCAACATTCGTATCTTTTCCTGTCATTTTAGCCAATCTGACAGGTGTGTAGTGGTACCTCAGAGTTGTCTTAATTTGCATTTCTCTGATCAGTAGTGATTTGGAGCACCTTTTCATATGACTACAAATAGTTTTAATTTCATCATCTGAAAATTGTCTGTTCATATCCTTTGACCATTTATTGATTGGAGAGTGGCTTGAATTCTTTTAAATATGAGACAATTCTCTATAAATTTTAGAAATGAGGCCTTTATCAGAACCCTTAAATGTAATGATGATTTCCCAATTTATTGCATCCCTTCTAATCTTGTCTGCATTAGTTTTGTTTGTACAAAAAATTTTTAACTTAATATAGTCAAAATTATCTATCTGGTGTTCAATTAAGAGTTCCAGTTCTTCTTTGGACATAAATTTATTCCATCTGCACAGGTCTGAGAGGTAAACTATCCTATGTTCCTCTAATTTGCTTATAATATCACTCTTTATATCTAAATCATGAACCCATTTAGATCTTATCTTGGTACCACAAAGAATATTCTTTAAAAAATGTTAGAGATATTATTTATTTCTATAATAGAAAAATTTCCTTATCAACAATCTATTATATTTTCTAGGAACCTTTCAACACTAATTCCAGGGTTTTATAATTAAAGGTTCAGGAATAAAGCCATCTTGGCTCTCTTCAACAATGAAATGCTTCAAACCAGTTCCAATTGTTCAATGAAGAAAGCCATTTACACCCAGAGAGAGGTATATGAAATGTGGATCACAACATAACATTCTCATGCTCTCTATTGGTGTTTGCTCGCATTCCTTTATCTGATTATTCTTTCTTGTACATATGATTTTTCCTGCACAAAAATGATGTGTGGAAATATGTATACATATATTCGATTTGTCAAGTATTTTAACATAATTAATATGTACTGGATATCCTGCCATCCAGGGGAGGGATGGGGAGTGGGGGGGGGAAATTTGTAACAGAAAGCTTTGTAAGGGTTAATGTTGAAGAATTATCCATATATATGTTTTGCAAATAAAAAGTATTAATAAAAATTTTTTTAAATGAATAAAGCCATCTCACCAAAACCAGAATTGGAAACTGGGCTTTCTTTTGCTTCAGAAGAATATTTAGATTAACACACTGGTTTATTAACCAAATTATCTCAGTCTTAATCTATGATCTGGTCTCTTTCTGTCAACAAATTAGACTAAAAGTATAATTTTCCCCGGGGGGGGGGGCGCCGGGGGAGAGGCAATGGGATTAAGTTACTTTCTCAGGGTCACACAGTTAGTAAGTACATAAGGCCAGATTTGAATTTAGATCCTCCTGACTCCAGAAAAAGTAGTCTTTTATCAACTGTCATCTATCATAGTATCATGGGCAAAAAGAAAGTATGGAAAACAGATATCTGCATATAATTATAGAACGTTATTCTGCCTCCAAGTTTTTATCTTTACTCCCACAACACCCATTACAAGAACCAAAAGTGCTAAATAATTATACCAATTTAATAAGACCCAGAAAAAAATTGATAATTGTCTCTAATTCTTCTGCTAGTATAGTATAATCTCATATACATTATTTCTTTGATACATTAATCATTCAAAGGTCAGCTTTAAATTTTAGTTGCAAAATCAGGATCCAGCTTTCATCAAATGGTCGGTCAGCTGTTAGAGTATATCATCAGTGTTTATAAATATCTAGTTCTTCCATCACAGGCAATAAAATTAGTTACCTGCACTGGAGGAATTCCTAATTCAATGTGTAAAACGTCTCTTAGCATCCCGCTTCATTCCAATTGCATTACTTTTTTCCATTTCTAGTGGGACATGTAGTGGATGACTAGAACAACTGTCAGAAAAAAACACCCTAAAATGGAACATAAAACATCTCTAATGAGATAATATTAGAGATAATATCTCTAATGAGATGAGATAACTTGGAATGACAGTGGAAGATTAGCAAGGCTCCCCATAAAATGAATCTGATTTTTTCTCATTAGTGCTCAGGAAGCCAGCTAAAATATGTCATCTCAAGAGTAAGAAGATTGAATTTTGTCCGTTTCATAATGGGTATAAAATGTCCCCCATCATATTGACCACCTACCTTAAGAGCAGAACAGTATAGTTTGGATCATTGGAACACAAGCCTGGGAAGAAGTAGATTAACACTGACTGGCATATATGTGTATATGTGTATAGATTGTATCTTTCCTAAAGAGTATAAGCCTCTTGAGGGCAGGAATCAGCACATAATACAATACACACTGGTACTTACTTGACTGTTAAATTGAATGATTAATTAAAGGGTTTCTTCTTCACAATTACAAGGGCTTAAACTCTCCTTAACCTTGTCCCATTAAACAGATTAAAATCTTTCTGTTTTTTCATACCTTATGGTAATGACTCACTTTCTATCTGGGAATATCAGTTATTTGGTTAATAATCATTTATTAGGAGTTTACTAGATTCCAAGCACTGTGGATACAAAGTAAAAAACAATCTTAGCTCTGAAAAAGCTCACAGTCTGATGGGAATTACAACATGTAAACAACAACCATAGAAAAAGATGTACACAGAATAAATTGGAAATAATCAACAGAAGAGAGAAAGGAAAAATGTGAGCTTGGATTTAAGGGAAATGGGGAAGCTGGGGGTGGGGGGTAGTAGAGATGAGGAGAAAGAATTCCAGCCATGGAGGACAGCCAGTAAAAATGCAGAATATATAGGGAAAGACTGAAGATAATTGAGAGAAATAGGATGATAGAAGTAACAATCTGATGAGATGGAATGAGATCATTCATGTAGGTAGAAAGGTTTCCCTTGTAAAGAAGAGTCAGCTGTTCAATTGAGAGTAAGGTAAAGACAGAGATAATGACAAAAGGTATCTGGGTAATATGAGTTGCAGAAAAGTGAAAAAGAAAGAGCTCTTAGTGAATAGTCTTAGTTTTTTGTTTTTTTGTTTTTTCAGTGAAATATGAAGCAAAGTTCTCAGCTGGAAGAGCAGAAGAAAGGGAAATATGGGAGGCTTAAAGAGGAATAAAAAGGTTTAGAATAGTTGCTGACATCTGCAAGATCCCAAGTTATCACCCCTAACCAGCCCCAGAATCATGCTTCCCAGAAGATCCCACATGGAATATAAGGTAGTTTTTAATATTGCACGGAATCATCTAGGAGGTGAAATTTCCAACAAATAACCCCAGTCCACAGTCATTCCTTTTCGCAAGCCTTCATCACATGGACTATAACAACTCTAATGAAGCAGGATATGTCTATCTCAGTCCCATACCACTTAGCATATTAGTGAAATTGTTCACTGGCTTGTGAGATAAACTCTATTACTTTATTCCACCTAATCAAATATTGATAATCTGCCTACCAAATAGTTTTTTTGGGGAAAAAATAGATGTATGTAAAGTTACATATCTACTAACATCCAAAAAAATGTACTTATCTGAAAAAGTATATTTAGTCTCTGCTCTCTGTTGTAGCAGCAATTTACTTTCTGTTGAAAATAAAACTACAGAGAAACCATGATATAATAGCCCTAGAAAATATAAACAAAATCAGAAATAAGGAGTCCATAGGCATGATTTTAATGTTCATTTTTTTATCGAGTCCTCACCTTGCTCAACAAACCAACCCCAACATTTTGCTGCCCCTAGAAGTCACAGGATAGTGGAAGCTCTCTAGCTATGTCATTAAAGTATAAAAGGAAAAGTGTAGAGGAGCAGATAGAACTTTTCAGGATGCCCAACTCACTATTAAAGGAGAACAGATTGAGAACTGGGAGTTCCTCAGTGGTCATGTAATCTAGACCTCTCATTTATTTTACAAATGAGAAAACTGAGGTCTAGAAAAGGTTAATCATTTATCCAAATTACATAGGCATCAGGAGTGAGAGATAAGATTTAAATTTGAGTTCTCTGATTCCCAAGCCAATATTATTCCATTGCACCAGGACAGCTAAATGTTTCTTGGATAGAGTGACAACCTTCAAATCTAGCCTCAGAAACTTTCTAAGGCTATGACCGTGAACAAGTAACTTAATCTCAGTTTCTTTCAGTTTCCTCATCTGTAAAATGGGAATAATAATAGGGTTGTTTGTGAAGATCAAATGAGATAATAATTGTAAAGCACACAGCATGGGGTATGACGCATAATAAACACTATATTAATGTTAACTATTATTACTCTGCTGCCTTTCTATAGCTTACTTGATGAACTGAAGCTCAAAGAAAAAAATGTTCTAAGATTCATATTTGAAATGCAAAATACTTTATGATTCTTATAATTAGTAAGATTTATACCTTCCAGAATCTTTTCTTCTCCGCCCTTACACTCCATCTCTGTCTCTCTGTCTCTCTGTCTCCATCTATCTCTGTCTCTCCCCTCTTCCTCCTACTCCTTTTGTTCCTCTTCTTTGAACACCCTCTTAAATTCTTCAGAATTGCTCATGGATCACAGCATAAATGTGTACCTCCCTGACTCTTTAAGGAGGACAATAAACCAAATCTCTAATGTTTCTACCTGCTATTCCCCTGATCTTTTTTCTCTTAACATTCCATCTAAGTTCTTAAAGCTACCATAAAAATTTCTGAGCTCTTAATTGGACAGCATCAGTCTTTATGAGATATGAATTTGAGAAGACTTTGTAATGAAATATAAACATGCCATAATAAATAATTACTAAATACTGCAAAGAAACATGGAAAGAATTTTAAGACAAAATGAAATGAGTATAACTGGGTATATAATACACACAATTACCTTTACAGTGTAAATGAAAAAAAAAACAATAAAATGTGTAGTTATTATGATCAAACTTAGAACAAAAGAAGACAGGAGAAAGTGCAGCTTCTTTTCTTATTTAGAGAGACAAGGGAATAAAGGTGTGAAATGTTATATATTCTGTCAGACTTGAATGACATGTCATTTCTTCTTTTCTGACCTGTTTTTCCCCTTCTCTCTCTCTCTCTTTTCTTTTTTTCTTTTCTTTTCTTTTTTTTTTTTTTTTGGATGAGGCAATTGGGGTTAAGTGACTTTCCCAGGGTCACACAGCTAGAAGTCTTAAGTGTCTGAGACCAGATTTGAACTCAGGTCTTCCTGACTTCAGGGCTGGTGCTTCTCTCTCTCTTTTTTATTCTTTGTTACAAGGTAGAGCTCTTTCGGTCAAGAAGGGAGGAACATTAAAATCATGCCCATGGACTCCTTATTTCTGATTCTGTTTATATTTTCTAGGGCTATTACATCATGGTTTCTCTGTAGTTTTATTTTCAAAATATATTAATAGCAATTTTAAAAGAGTATTCACATCTTCCCAAATTGTCTCCAAATAAACAGAGAATATGAGACTAAGAAGGTAAAAAAACTTTGGAAGACTGAATGAAGATTGAAGCATGCCGTTTTCATTTTTTATTGTTTTTTTCTTTTTCATCATTTTTCCTTTTTGTTCTGATTTTTCTTTCACAACAGACTTAAAATGGAAATATATTTAAAATGATTGTACAAGTATAACCAATATCAGATTTTTTTTTTCTGCCTTAAGGGAGCCTTAAGGAGGGAAGATAAGGAGAGAGCAAAAATGGAACTCAAAATCTTACAAAAGTGAATGTTACAAATGTGAATATTACAAAAGTGAATCTTTATATGTAATTGAAAAAATAAAATAGTATTAAGTGAAAAAAAATTTAAAATGAACTTAGTATAGTTTTATGTCATCAAAAATGATAAAATAAAAAGAATTAGTTTTTATCCACAAAATATAAATAACCACATTAACAGAACACTAAAGATCACAAAAAATGTAATTATGTATACATATATAATATATTTATATATTGAACTAATTGCAAAGTAAATACAAAAAATTTGTTTTACAATTCAGATGAATTTACAGTAGAATTCTACTCAACTTTTTCAAAACAGTTACTACTTTACTACACAGATTACTTTTAATTGTTTAAATTGTTAAAAAAAAAAACTTTTCAGAAGTTCTAACATACCATATAAATTATTTTTAAAAGTAACACTGCAAAACTTCACTCATGACATAAATATATTTCTAATTCTTAAACTAGGGAAGGATAAAATAAAGAAAACTGAATATCACCAATGGATGCATATTCAAACATTTAAAATAAATTTCTGCCAAAAACACCTAAGGGGAAAAAAAAACCCACAAGGATGGTATGTCATTTTTTTTTTCCTTTTTGCTGAGGCAATTGGGGTTAAGTGACTTGCCCAGAGTCACACAGCTAGGGAATGTTAAGTGTCTGAGACCAAATTTGAACTCAGGTCCTCCTGACTTCAGGGCTGGTGCTCTATCCACTGCACCACCTACCTGACCCCTGGTATATCATTCTTAACACCTCAGTCCATACATATCCCATGGTATCTCTGATAATCTCAGGAAAAACTGAAATGACTCTTTCAATGTTGGCAACATAGATTTTTCCAATGTTATTACCTTTTTCAATGTTTTTATTCAAATGACAATTCATCTTGCTCTCAGCACTGATCACTTGATCATTTTCATCTATAACAATTAATATTTCTTCCAGACGCTGGACTTGATTCTTGTCTAGGTGACCCAAGTTATCTTCAGACATTGTTCTCAGTTCTAATACTACCTGTATTATGGATATTTACGGTCAGTTATAATGTAAATATTCCTATAGTAATATAGTACAAATAAGAGATCAGCATAGACAATGAACATGAGAAAACAGAAATAGCAAAGTAATTAAGTGATTAAAGTAATTTCCACAAAAGAATAAAGATTTAAACTTTCCTTTTACATATTAAATTACATGTATGTAATATGTATATTATAAAAGTTTGTTATGTAGAAGACCTCCTCTATGCCATTATCTCCAAAAACAAGAATAACTAAAAAGTTAACAATTAGTTTCTACCAAAGACATATATCTTTCCTACTTAGAGCTTTCATGGGGAAATTAACCAGTTCCTGTATAAAAAAAATGTCAGATTTTTTTTATAGGATAGTGAGGTCAACGTGATTGTATAACTGAAAAACTAAGGCTGTAGGAAAGAAGTATGAGCATGTGTCCATTTCCTAATGTAACAAAAATGGGAGAGAGTTTCTTTTTTTTTTTTTTGCCATTTAGTTTGTACTGTATTGTAGTGGAAAAATCTTAGTGATTTTTTTTTTTATAAAGCTTTTTATTTGCAAAACCTATGAGTGACCTTTCAACATTGACCTTTGCAAAAAAAAA
>JAJPUD010005274.1:139377-164247 GCA_023553655.1 Myrmecobius fasciatus | reverse complement strand
ATATATATATATATATATATATATATATATATATATATATTGGAGGGTATAGCATCCTCCAAAATCTATAAAGAATTAACGGGGGAGGGAGAGGCAGAGGGAGAAGCAAAGGTTGGGGGGGGAAGATAAGGAGGGATCCATGTGGGGGGCGAGATTAAGTAATAGCAAGGTAAATTAAGAAGTAGAATTAAAATAGAAGAGTTAGGAGGGATAGGAAAGATATTCACAATCATTACAACAAGAAACAGAGGTAGAATTTACTAGCCATACCTTTCTTTTTTCTGGTAATCACTGATTTTAGACAAACAAACTTAATGAGAGAGAAACCTCCATTATATTTCAGATATTCTAATATTGTTCTAGACACATATTTAGATATTAACTTCACTTCACAAGATGGTGTTACATCAGACAACTGAAACATCTTTCATTCTATTACCCCACAAAAAAAGTGTTAATTATGGTTTCACCCAGGAATGGTCTCTTTCACCTCTAGCTTTCTTTTAGATAAGTCAGAAATTTTTAACTAAGTGCTCTTATTAGCACATATATCTACTTTCTAAGTCAGCTGTTTATTAGAATTTCAAAGTCAAAAAAGAACAAACTGCTTATATACTTTTTTAAATGTGGCACAAGAAGTAGAATTGCATAGAGAAAAGAGAGTAATATTCATTATCATGAGGACCTAAGTTCAAGTATACATACTATTATTGGTCTGACTCTGAGCCAAATCACTTAATCTCTCGGTGCCCCTGGAAAATCTCTAGAGCTATAAATTGTAGAAAAGGTACAAATTTGTAGACACAGGAAGTTCCTTTCTGAGAACTCCCTACATAGATGAAATCATAGGTCTGCTTAAACTTAACAAAGTTGTTACTTACATAGTCATTATATCACAAATATGTATTCAGGCTTCCCACTGAATGTATAAAAATTGTTTTTAAATGTCTTCTCTGTTTTTCTTATTCTTCTAATTTTGCATAATTTTTCTATTACTAACAAGTTTACAAAATATCTCCAAATATTTATTATTGTCTTAATCATACTTTTCTGATGTTTAATTCACTTGACTATATATTAAAAGTATTATATTTTCTTTTCTACATAAGATTAGCTCTGTGAATAAAACATTATAAGGAAAGCATGTGCCTTTTCAAGGACCACAGCATAATTGTGGAGGAGAGAGGTATACTCGTGAACTGTGTCCTCCCAGACACTACAAAAAGACTCAGTTTGTATATTATTATTAGGCCTACATTATTTTTAAAATTTACTTAATTTTATTAATTTCCATACAGAATTCTGTCCACATAATTCTACCTCATGAACTGCATCTTCATGCTTTTATGGATCAATTCCCAATTCTAGGCATTCACTAGATAGTCTCAGTTCAAATATGTAGTGCATTTGAACAAGCAATTTAAATGCTCTGCAATTCTGTTTCTTATGTTTTATGATGTGGCTGGATGAACTAACTTCTAAAAATTTTTTTTCAACTCTATATTTTACCATATATAATGGAAAAGTTGTCCATTTTTATACACAGTAGGAATTATAATTTTGAGGAATTATAAATTTGAGAAAAATGTCACACAAAAATTACACACAAAAAACTTCCCAGGTTGATGATGATAATAAATGAAGCCATATCTAGAGTTCACTTTGGTGGTACCTGATTAAATAAAATAATATAATCCATCTTTTTTATCCTTTAACATGAATATTCATTTTTTCTATCATTTGTGACATATCAATATCAAACTATATATGTATATATGCATATGAATAGGTATGTAGATAGGAGAGAAGGAACTGACTGATTTTATTAATTTAGGGATTTAATTTATTAAATTAGGAAATTTAGGGAATGCATGAGTAAAGTTTTTCTAAGACTGCTTTCAGCACCTTTTTCTATATTTTATAGTCTTAGAAAGTTATTTACAGCACAGAGGTTGAGATTTGATTATGATCACAGGGCCAGCATGTGTCAGTCAAAATTTGATCCCAGAGCTTTTTAGCTTTAAGTTAAGTTCTATATCCACTATGTTAGTGTCTCTTTGAGCTATATATGCATAGTGGTGTATATAGATGTTTCTTTTCAATTCACGAAATGAAATTTAGGTTTAAAATATTTTAAAAATGGACTACATAGTGGAACTGGATACATAACAGTATGTTTATATGAGACAACTGGTTGATTCTGGCAATTTAATGACAAAAAAGTCAAGACACATATTTAGTATAATTTTGGACCCAAAAAATCCCAACTGAAAGCTTTTTAGCTTAACTATTTATTTTTGGTAACATCATCTGTGTGTAATGTGATTCAAAAATTGCTTTAAAATCATATTTTATGTAGGTAATAATTTATATGCTGTCATTCCCCATCTGAAAGCTGTGTTCTAACTTCTTCCCTTCATTCTGTTAGAGGAAACCTTAACTTACTCTAAGCTTTCCCCTTTGCTCCAGATAGAAATCCTCCCAGATGACCTTGCCTCATTTACTCTGTCCTGGCCTGTCATTCCTAACTCACTATGTTCACCTTTCCACTTGGCTCCACCTCCCCAAATTTGTTAAAGGGCCCTGCCTCTCTGCACTGGAGACATCACTTTCCCCAACAATGGCTTTCTATCTTTACTCTTGCCAGCTATGGTAGTTCTATGTGAATTGCTTGATGATCCATTATGTGTTTCCTTTGAATATTGTAGAAAGGGGACAATTTTATTTGGAAAAGGCAGGATTAGAATAGAAAGATAGGATTATATTTTATTAACAAAATAAACAATCCTATTGTCCCTAAAGTAGTTTCAAATATTATTTTTTAAAAGACAATGCTTATCTACTATGTATGCTAAAATTAAGAAGCTATATATTGTCATCAAGAGTTTACTTTTCAAAATGCTCTTTTCTTTGAGTCCTACTTCTGAACCAAATTAGGCCAATTCTAAGTGATTACATTCTTCTCCCCTTTGCCTGATGAACAACACTTCATAAGCATGCAAAAGAACCTTACTTATTTATAAAAGAGACATATACTAGTTAATAACATTTTATTTTAGAGAAAAGAGTAAAAAATCTTAGGAAAAGATCTAAAAGAATAGAGAGAAAAGGGGATTCTTGGGAAACCTAAATTCTCTTGTGTATTTCTCAAAAGTTTCTGAAACACCTCAGAGTATTTCTCAACATTGCTTTTGTGATAACCCAGATGGTTTTGATTATCTTGAATATCTCAAAACCTCCTATCCCCCTATTAACTTTAATTCATTTAATTGAAAAATAAATAAACTTTCTTACATTGCACTTCTTAGGAAGAGATGGTAAAATGGTAGTGGAGTATAGCATAGAATGGAGGGAGGAAATAGAAAGAATTGTTATTCATGAAATTAATCCAGACCTACCCATTTGCCACTATGCTAAAAAACACATAGAAAATTTTCCTTTGGATAAGTTTGAAGCCCATCTGAGATAAAACAACATGTTTGGGCTTTCAAATTCTACTGGCATCCTAAATTAGTATCATTTACTAAATAAGGGATAAAGTAACTGACTGATTTGCATTATTTCATTCACTTCCTCATCTGCTGGAATTAGAATAGGCTATCTTTCATTTGACATAATTATAGACTAGATCATCAGATTTAAAACTAGAGTGAACCTTAGAGATCAATCTTTCTTCTAGATATTTATTTTCTGATAAAGACATACAGCACTGCAGCTTTATTATGATTTACTGCTCATCTGGAGGGAAACGTAAAAAAAGAAGGAAAAGGAAATATCATTATTAGGTTCCCCACAGTGATTTTGTCTTTTGGGAATGACATAGCAAAAGCCACTAAGCTTTAAAAAGTTTTCTTCTCATCTGGTTGAGAAGCCAATAAAATCAATCAACAAACATTTATTAAGTTCTTATATGCTATAAGTTCTTATGCTATAGATGCCATGTTAAGTATTGAAGATAGAAATGTGATAAATGAATGAATGACTAACATGCAAAAGCAAGTTATACTTGATAGTTCAATGGGGAAAAAAATCCTGTTTGTTATGTCTCACAGAGGTGTAAACTGGATCACTTCCTTTATCCCATTCCTAGTCCACTAAATGAGAGTAACTGTGGTCAGTTATTTGAAATAACCTAACCCAAATGTCATACTCCTCTGCCAAAGTATGCAATACATAGGATGTTGCATGGGCTCTATGGAAAATTCCATAGACAAAAATAAATAAATAAAAGGGATAAAAATGGAGGAAGAAAGCTGAGAAGTCCTGTCATAAATATGCAGTTGAAAAAAAGGCTTCTTTATTTTGACACCACGTGTTTCCCTTTAAAATATTTTAAGGCCTCCAAACAGAACACTGAAATTTATATGATATATGGCATTTTACTTATTCAAGAAGGTGCTGTGTATTTCAGACATACTTAAGCCTGCATTCCATGCAATAGGTTCAATACTCTGGTAACCACAAGATGTGAAATGAATCTCAGATTAAATATGTTGATAAATGTGCTCCATCCACAAGCTGCAGCTGCCTGGGTTTTTCAGTCATTTACCTTTTTAAAAATCCCTCCTCCTTTTCCCTCCCCCCTCTCCCCCAAGTCAATATCTCTGAATATGCATCCTTGAGCAAAAACAATAGAGAATCACTACCTGCATAGCTTGCATGATCCATAAGGAGTTAAATACCTACTTGGGTACTTGGTTGAGAGGTTATAACTTATGCAAACTAAACTGTCACCCATTCTGGAGAACACATTTTGGGGTGGGTGATTTTCCATCATGAATATGTATTTTTGTTGCACACATACTTGGAAAGCTCTTTTTCCAGCTGTCTTCACTTCTTTTAGATTAAGGCACCCTTTGGATGCATAATTCATCCATTTATGCATGAAGAAATAGTATTTTGTGAATACAAACAAGTACAGGACATGCACAAACAATGGGAAAAGGTGTCTTCTACAATTTCCTGTAAATATTGAAAAGAAACCCAGGGACCAAAATAAACAATTACTTTAAGAAAATAAGTTAAGATTTACTTGAGACCTCACACCTATTAATATCCAACTAATTAAGATATCATTAGGGTGTAGGCAGTTCTGAGGGGGAATGAATTAATTCTGTATTATGTATATAAAAACAAATCTCACATTCAGCCTATGCTTTCTGCAATTCTGATCCCTGGGTTGTTTCCAGTGTATCTCAAAACCTTCCAACTGCAGAGTTTAATGCTCTTGGTCACAAAGACCAGTAATGAATTAACATGATTTGAAGGTGTTTGGGAAGACTCTTTTGCCTCAGCAATTTTTTCTATTTAAAGGTTATGTTACTGTTTATATTATTTCTTCCAGAATTTTTTTGTACTAAGAAGGAAACAAGCAGCCTACAGAATTCCATCATTTGATATATTTAATGTATAGAAAAATTCTTAAAAATGAGGGCTTACATACAGTATTGGAAGCTAGATGAAAGAATACTAAATTAAGAATTAAAAGACTTAGGTATGAATGCTGCCTCTTATGCTTGCTAGTTTGGTGACCTCATTTGTAGTATGGAAATGTCATCTGTTCACCTCAGGAATGATGTAGGATTCTGTGGAGATTTCATATCTACATTTGTGTATGTATGAGTATGTCTGTGTATCTGTGTGTGTTTACATATAAGTACATATTTCTATTTTTCTGCAAAACACTTAAAACATGAATATTGATTTTAAAATTAACATTTTTCCATAAAAATAAAAATAGTGTAACAGTTATAGATACTGTAGGAAGTGATTAATCAAAAACCAATTGACTTCTTTTCATTTTAAAATATCTGCCATACTTTATAATTTATTAAGTATTCCACATATTTAAAGACAAAAGTTCCTGCATTCTGTATAGTCTTATGCACAAAAATCCAAAGTTCATATCCAAGGAATATGAAAGACAAGTTTTCATCAGGGCTAACCTTGACAAAAGAGATATGGGAGTAACAGTCATTCATAATAATAACTTTTTACTTTGACCTTTGTAGTATCAAATGTTCTTTCCTCTCTGAAGCCATGTGAGTTAGGGTATGCAAGTAATATCGCTTCCATGTTTTGAATGAAAAAAATTCAGCTTGAAATATTAGATGATGTGCTCAGCCAAAGTCACAAAATTAAGAAAAGGCAGAACCAAGACCAGAACTTAGATTTTCTTGCTCTGTACCCAGCATTTCTTTCCTTGGGCCATATACTTTTACTAACTGGGTGAGACCAAAAGACTTAAGTAATATTTTGTCTATGCCTAGCTCTTCTGACTATTTGCTTCCTACAGGTTGATGTTATTCTAAATAGTCATTCCTATTAAGCTCTTGTGCCAGTGCTGTATATGTAGATGAATACAATGTGTTTCTGTGAGATCCAAAATAGAGATGCTTCTGGGACCCAATGAAAACATAACATGGAAATGTGATGTAATTGTTTAGTCTTTGAGGAAGTCAGTTGCTCCTGAACATGGCTGAAGGGATCATAGGATACAGCATTTATCCATTATTTGCTCACATGAAGATAGGCAGTTACATTGCAGGTTATTTCCATCACTGCAAACCTTAAAGAAATAAAGCATGCTGCAAACTGTTTAGTATTAGAAAAGAAATATAGACCAACTCATTTCATCACCATATCAATTCAATCCAACAAATATTTATCAAGTAACCATGATACTCAATGAAAGATTCTAGTAATAAAGACAGAGAAACTCAAAATTGTTTTCAAATACCTTACCATCTAAAGATGGGGAGGTGGGGAATAAACACATTGATATGTGATATAGGAGTTATAGGAGAACTGAAACAAGTCAATAAACAAACATGTACAATCTGTTTATAATGTGCAAAGCACTGTGCTAAAAGTAAAAAAAAAAAAAAGAGCACTATTTGTTCACACAAGTTTCTCCTTTTATATCTACATTAGGTTTTCTGTACATGATCTGATGGTTGTCATGATGGTATTCCTAACACTATATTCAACTAAATTCTTCTCTTAATGTAGTGATGAAAGATTTGTAGTATGGTTACATAATGCATTTTTAAGATGGAAGAAGGAAAAATAATTTTCTCTCTTCTTAAAACTCTGGAAATACTGCAGATTAGCAGACTACAAAGTCACAACTATCATAGTCCTGATGGCATAAAAATATTTTAAGGCTACAGGAAGCCCTTGGATTACTTTATTGAATCCATTGTCCCCCAAAGACACTTGCTATAGTTGCAGCAGAAAGCTAGTGGTAAACAACTCTTTGTTAAAGTTTAGTCCTGGCATAAAAAGGAATGACTAGGGATTATTTTTAGATTGTAGATTAATGATTACAT
The DNA here is from genome assembly GCA_023553655.1 of Myrmecobius fasciatus. Classification (NCBI taxonomy): domain Eukaryota; kingdom Metazoa; phylum Chordata; class Mammalia; order Dasyuromorphia; family Myrmecobiidae; genus Myrmecobius; species Myrmecobius fasciatus. The sequence goes on along the minus strand of JAJPUD010005274.1, from coordinate 156,916 downwards.
TCTGAACTATATGGTGAGCACCCTTTATCAAAGAATTGAAAATAGAATAGATTCTTGTTAATTATGGAATGGCTAAAGCAATTATGGCACATGGATGCAATAGAATAATATTGTTCAACAGGAAATAAGAAACGTGATGTATACAGAGAAACATGAAAGACATTAATTGATGCAAAGAGAAGTAGGCAAGGCGAGGTAAACGATATAAACAATGACTGTGATAATGTAAATAATGTAAAATAAGAATTTTAAATAATTGAAAAAGGTTTCAAACTTACTAGATTACCTAGTTTTGAATAAATCCAAAGATGCACATTATTAAAGCAAGAATTCGCTATTCAAAAAAAAATCTGCTGAAAAAAACTGGTAACCAGCTTGAGAGAAATTAAGCATAGACCAACATCTCATAACAAATAGCAAAAATAAGCTCAAGTCAGTTACTTGATTTAGACATAAAGGATTACATCATAAGCAATTTAAGGGAAATGGGGAGTACATATGTGTCTGTGTGTGTATAGATAGATTAATATACAATATGTCACGTGTATATATGTATGTGTATGTATGCCAGATCTATATATAAAGGAAGAGTTCATGATCAAATAAGAGATAGCATCAAGGGAAGTAAAATGGGTAATTTTGATTACATTAAATTAAAAGATTATTGTGCATACAAAACCATTGCAGCAAAAATTAATAAAAAGCCAGGAAAATGGAGGAAAATTATAGCTAGTTTCTCAAATAAAAGTCTCAGTTTTCAAATATAAGTGAAACTAAGTCAAATTTATAAAACAAAGCTATTGTCCAATTCATAATCAAAGGACATGAATAGGTATTTTTCAGAAGAAATAAAATTTATAAATAATCATGAAAAATGCTCTACATCATTCATAATTAGAGAAATGAAAATAATCCTGAGGTTCTAATAGTACAATCCTATCAGATTGGCTATTACACCGGAACAGGAAAATGATAAATTTTGGAAGGGATATGAAAAAAATAAGAAAATCAATGCATTACTGATAGATTTGTAAACTTATCCAATCATCCTGGAGAACAATTTGCAATGATGTCCAAAAGACATGTGCATATCCATATGACTACTAAGTCTATATACCAAAGAGATCAAAGAAAAATGAAAACAACCTATGTGTAAAAAAAATATTTATAACATCTCTTTCTGTGGTAGCAAAATATTGGAAATTGAATATTCATGATTGGATAATGACTGAAAAAGTTACAGTCTATTATTGTGACTATTATTCTTATAGAAATAGTGAAGAAAAATGGCTTCAGAAGAGCCAACTTACATAAGCTATACAAATTAAAATGAGTAGAACACCACCAAAGTAATAATAATATTCATAATTAACTGTGAAAAAATGATATGACAGTTCCAAAGAGTTCATGATGAAAAATTTTATTCACCTCCAGAAAGATAAGTAATGAATTCAGTGCAGATTAAAGCTTTTAAAAAAAATTCTTTATTTTTCTTGCTTTTATTTTTTAAATTCAAGGACAATGTGAAATTATATATATATATATGCACACATAGATACACACATATATACACAAGTTTGACTCTAAACAAAAGTTTTATAGAGTTCACTGATATATAACATTATATATAGGATTTTTTTCAACTGATTTTGCTTAGCTTTTTTCTCCTTAATTTCTTTTTTTTTTTAGATTCTTCACTATAAAGAAAGCTTCTCTAAGAAGAGAATAAAGAAGAGATTCAAAGGGAAATATGGACAATGAAAAAATATCAATAAAAATCTACTTTAAAATAGTGATCACTTTCATCTGTAAAAAAGGGTTAGCTTTCCAGTTTTTGATGTAGTCAAGAAAAGTATATTGGTACATGGAACTGAAAAAAATGTTATAAAGGTAAAGGAAAGGGGTTTTTCTTATATATCTAGTGAAGTTTAATGTTAGTGGTCCATCAGTTTCCATGGGAAGAACTAGACGCATCATTATATATAATATGAAATAAAAGGTGAATGTGCCAGGAACTGACTTTCCCAGGGGGGGAAAAATATATATATATGTATATATATATGTATATATACACATTAATATATTCACAGAAAAAGAAATGCAGGAATAGATAATATGCTGTAAAAAAAAAAAAAAAAAAAAAAAAAAAAAAAAAAAAGAACAAAGTTTGGAGAAAAAAAAAAAAACATTCTATGGTACACTACCCCCAACATTAAAAAAAAAATTTTTCAACAACCTTTAATACTGTATTTTGCTCATTGTTTAAATTTCATTTCTGTTCACATATTGTTCAGTAAAAGCAAGTACAAAAATATAAAGTTCTCAATAAAATATAAGGTTGCTGAGCTTGTTGCATGCATTTCATGCCAATAAGATTTTACTTAATTCTTTAAATATAAAGTAGCTAAAATTATGAATAACCAAGGACAGCTCATACAATAGATCCAAATAATGGAGAAGTGATAATTCCATTTTAAAACAATATAATTGGATGATGTGGAAAGCATAATCTCTGTATTTCAAAAGTAATACCCATGTTGATTTCAGCCAGTGACATTTTCATGTAATAAACACTGCAAACAGCACTAGGAAGGGGACAGTATGTTTATATATATATGTAGCTAAATGATGTAATATTACTTCCTGTAGCTATGGAGACCTTTGCTCTTGTTAGTGCTGCAATTCCATTTGACTGTAACCCTGCATAATCTTTAAAGAATGTTTTTAGTCATGGGCCTTCACCTTCCAATGATTTCATCCAGATACAATTTCCATAGGCTTTACTGGTTTAGACAGAAGAAAAGAGTGGACCATCTGAATAAAATAAAATGTCACCATTAAATTGGTTTTTGTAGCTTAAGGTATAATGTAATGATATTTTCCTAACAGCTGCTTTCAGTTGGACTTGTAGTTTTGAAAACCTTTTGCATCTGATTCAAAGTAATAAAGTACAGGTTGTGTGACTTCCTCCTTCTGTGTCCCTGACTATAAGGAAAGTTTTGATACTTTACATGGCAATTTATGGTCATTAAAGACTTTTTATTTTATGTGAACATTAATCATTACCCAGATGTGCCAAGTACAGCCTATAAGATGTGTTATCTTTTAAGAAGAAAGAATGTTCCTAAAATTAGTACTGATATAACTTTGGTCAGCATCTTATTTCTCATAGGCATTGTTCATTTTCTCAAATAAAACAGGCAATCATTTATGTAAAAGGAGACTTCTTGGTAATATATTTCTAATGTAAATACAAAGAAGCATAGAAATCTTTCAGAAATCACAATTTATGATTTATTCTTTCCCACCCACAGAGAGACTTTTGATGCAGCATGTAAGCACTTAAGAAAATAATAATTTAAGAAAAATTCAAAATTTAGTTTATCTCCAATAAGGAAAAGTAAACCACATCTTCAAGTGTAAAAGGTTACAGAGTATTTTTGAAAATGAAAGTTTATTGAAAACTTTTTTCTGAAGTTACATGTAAAAAAACTTTCATTTCTCCTGGGATTAATATTGTGAGCACATATACTCAGAAATAACTAAACTCTAATATCTCTACTAGATAAAATTTGAAGAAAAACAGCAAGAGGAGATCATAAAATAATAGAAAATTGCCCATGTTCCCTCTATACATATAAAATTTACAGTTCATTCATCTATTTTTTTCCTTTGTCATTGTGTTCAAGGATAACTCAAGTTATGAGAAATGTCTAGTAGTCAAATATTCTGATAAATCTTCTGTTTTGTTGTCTTGCAGTAAAGTCAGGTTATTTAATGGAAACAACTGAAATGCATGTTATCTAATCCTAGATCTAATTTAGGCTATCAAGTAAATCTGGGAACCAATATAGATTTCTTAGCAAAAAGCACTTAACTTCTCTGGTTCTCAGTTTTCTCACTTATAAAATTAGGTGGTTGAATGATTTCTAAGTTTTCTTTCAGTTCAATACCCTATTATTTTACCTATCAACAATAACAGGATTTGGGCTTTTTTTGAGCTTATATATTAATTTCCTTCTTAAAAAGAATACTGGACTTGGATTCAGGAAGATTAGGTTGAAATAAAGCACTGGTTTTCCTGAAACCAAGCATATATACACACAGAGATATAAACATAGATATACAGATACATAATACATATTCATATAGACATATGCACATATACATATATGTCTATATGGATGTCAATATATGTTTAAGTATCTATGTATGTATATATATCTGTGTGTGTGTCTATATATGTATATTTATATATATATACATCTATATCTATCACCTTGGATTTAGAAATGGTATCAGAACTTTCTTCTTCCAGAATTTCTTCAACTGGTTTAAGGGAAAAAAGAGAGAAGAAATGTTCACTTCTCCCTCAAACTCCTATATTGCTCTATAGGTTCATTCTTTACTCTGGGACTTCTTCAGATTTCCCACACCAGCACCAGATTCCAGACATCAGCCTCCAGACTAAAGTCTTCATTCTAGGATGCTCTTCGGTGTCCTCTGCAAGCTGGATATATGTCTTCTTCAAGGGATCTTAACTAGCAAACTGGGAAAATATCTCCACAAACAGATTCTCTGCAGTCTGTCATTATCACTTCTCCATCCAATTAGTCTTCTTTATAGCATAATTCCATCTACTCCAATTTACTGACCTGAACAGAGCTCTCTATTATACATAGAATCACTCACTACCTGCTACAAATTGACACTGTATATTCTAGTCAATTGCTTCCCTCAGTAGACCTTTATCCCACAACTCATACTATGTCTATAATATCCTACTCTATGTCTGCCCCTTCTGGGTAGTAAATATTTATTAAATACTTGATGATGATATGTTCATATTTATGTTATTACTATCATACATGTAGGGAAGAAACAGGCCTTAGAGCTCCATTGTTATAGATGAAGAAATTAAAGCCCTGAGAAGTTATGCTTTTTTCCAAGGTAAAAGAGTAAACACAGAAATTGAATTTAGTTCTTTGATTCCAAAATTCAGCCCCCTTTCTATGATACTCTTCAAGGTAGTCTGGCATTAGGTCTTTAAATTTCTGATTTTATCCCTTAGATTTCTCTCTCCCTGATGCTCTCTGCATAGAGTAACTTACTGAGTCTGGTCTTTTCTGCTTACAAACAAATTTGTGCATTTTTCTTTATTACCCTGACAGCACCCTAGTTCCTTTCTTTAAAAACAATAATTTAGGTGTTATTTTAATTTTTCCAAGTTACATGTAAAACAACTTCTTTTGGTTATACACATCCACTCATTTTTGACATATTTCCATATTAATCATGTTGGGAGAAAAAAAATCAGAACAAAAGGGAAAAAAACAGAAGAAAAGAAACAGAAGAAACAAAGTGAATGTAGCATTGTTGATTTACATTTATTCTCCATAGTTCTCTCTCTGTATGTGGAGGACATTTTCCATCCAAAGTTTACTGGGATTGCCTAGGATCACCGAATCCCTGAGGAGAACCAAGTTTATCATAGTTGATCATCACACAATCTTGCTGTTGCTGCCAGCATCCTAGTTCAATCCCTCATTGCTTCTCACATAGACCAGCTTAGTAGCTTCCCAGCTGATCTCCCTGTCTCCAATCTTTTCCCCTCTCTGACAGTTGGCAAAACAATATTCCCACTATGAAAATTACTTTCAATGTCTCCTTATTGTGTACAAGATAAAATGTCACATCCTTATTCGTGCATTTATTTAACTTACACAGTTAGTGCTAATCTTCCTTATTAGTCTTACTTCATACTACAGCATATGCATTATATATCCAAACACTTTTTACAATGAGGAATCTGAGTCTTAAGGAGGTTTAGTGATTGACACAAACTCACAAAGATAGTTAACATAAGACAAAGCATCTGAACCCAGGTCTCTGTATTCTAACCAATTGGGGCTATTAGCAATTTTCAGATTTCATTCTTTATCATCTTAAATCTGTATATTTTCACAGCTCATCCAAAAACAAACAAACAAACAAAAAACCCCACAAAAACCTCTTTTGAACAGACTCCTTCCAAATGTCCTATGTTAAAATGCTTCTTCAAGTCCCATGTTAGGTATGACTTCTTCAAGTAAGCTTTCTCCAATCCTCCCAGATAGAATTTTTGTAAGCATTCATTTTGCCTCTTTCTCTTGATCCTTTACATACATGCCACATACTAATTTGTATTACAGGGATTGGATATTATAACATGGCTGTTTCATCCAGTCTTATATTGTGATTATAGTAAGCACTTAATAACCATTTGGTCAATTGAATGCTAAACAAAAATTAAGTTGGTCTTAACTATTCTGACAACAACAACAAAAAGGCTTGCCACAAGCATTTCACACTCTGAATTTAGAATAGTTTTGTCTTGTTTCTTTGATAGTTCCTTCTTCTCCAGAGGTCTTATAAAGTATTGATATTTGTGAAAGTCTTCCAAATTAATGATTTAAAGTTATATTTTTGAAAAATAATATTTCATTATTATTTGTAAAATGATTATTGGGTATGACAGTATCTTTTTAAAGCTTACCATTTATTCAGTCTCCTCTTTCTACCTCCCATGTTATGAATATTCATAAAGTGTTAAAAGGACACATGGAAATAATCTAAGGAGCCCTTGGTATCCTTGCTGGGGCTGCATTACATGTAGCCAATCACATTCATTTTTTGATAGAAGAAATAACTAAATCTACCTATTAGGAATCAAAGTCTGATGATCTATAATGAGAAGGAAAGCAAAACAAGGATTTTTTTCCTTCTATAATTCCGCTCTTTTGAGTGAATAAAAATAGAAAGTATGTTAGCAACACATCCCTATGGATTTGATTTCCTCAGGAGGGAAAGAGAGAGACAAAGTGTTACGAAACTTGGACTTAAAATTGCTAGAGTGCATCAAAATCCCTAACTCCCTCTGCTGAAAAGAGGCACTCTGAACCATCTATATCATCCTGTGTGTTTTTGTGGTTTCTAGGGAAACAAGCTTTTATACTTAAGTTGGAGGGGGGAATCTTTTTTTAGCTCCTTTGTCCTCAATAAAAACCTACTATAATTATGATCAACACATGAGTATCAGTGGACCTTCAACTCTTCATAAAACCTGAGATTTGATTTTTTCTTTCAACGATTAAGGTTAAAGGCCTGAGTTGACAATAATTGCATGGATGGTGACTTAAAATTTAAAGGATATTTAAGTTCCTAAACCAATAAACAGCAGGAGATAACTCTGGAGAAACTTTGTTTCAAACATGCAAGGAAACTGGAAAAAATGGATATCTATGGCAGAAAAAAAATGTTAGGAAAGAAAGGGAAGATATAAAATTGCAAGTGGCAGAGTTTAGTCAAGCTAATTAGTAACTCTCCATTATTAATAACATTTCTCTTATACAAAACAATGATAGAACTGCTCATGATCATTTCTGTTTTCATCACTTTTTGTCATTCAGCTTCACAAACTACTGAACCACCATCACATATTGACTGTTTAAATGGTCCATAAAAACAAGTCCTTTAAGGAAAGATGTAAATAAACACATGTTAAGAATGGAAAGATTTGGAGATGTAAGCTTTTCAGGAAATATAGCAATATACATTTGATTTATTGCTGTTCCATTCAGTAGCCTGCTTCCCCAGTGTCTAATATCCCAATGTTCATAACTGCCCATGACCCTTTACTGCTACAGTACCATATCCCAAAGTAATATTTAATGTACTGGACCTCTTCTACTCATCAAAACAGTTTTCTCTATCTATTACTTCAGATCCTTTGAGAAGAAAATGAATGGAATGGGAGAGTAGCAGGTCACCACAGAGCAGAAATAAGATCTATCAATCATTTAAAATCATATCATGTATGGTGTTCCACTTGGAAGGGTAAGAAGTTTAACTCTGGTTTTGTTTTCAGATAAAACTCTACTACCAGCTTTCCCTATATTTCTTGTTTTTCAGAAATGGAGGGCAATATAGGAACACTTTTACTCATTTCAGCCCTGGACATTTTATCTTATTTCTAGAAGAGTTAAACCCAAAAGTCTTTTCTTTACTTTTAATTACTCATGCAATAGATGTCTCCCCCCCCCTTCTTTTTCTACACTAAATTTGTCTCATCTTCTTTTCACTAATACCCTGGCCCCAACTCTGTTATCTTGTCTCTTGGTGTATTTTGAAGTTTTGTAATATTTCTTATTGTATTTTTACCAATAAGTAAAATTGTAAAATAAACTTTATGGACCATAATATTCAGCAATATAGATGCATTTATTTAAGCAAGAGGTAAAGCAATCCTCAGCCAGAAATGTGTCCTCACATCAACATTTTGGCACACTAGATCCATAGAAAGTAGTGATTGTCTTTTGTTTTCTCTATATCTCCACTGCTTAACACTGTATCTGGTATGTAGTAGTTACCTAATAAATATTTATTTACTGACATTCTAACAAAACAGAGAAGTAAGTCAAAGTCACTTCAATTTAAAGACATCAAAAATAGTTGATAAAGATAAAGCCACATTATTAAAGTTATTTTACAAGAGATGTGAGTTCGGTTCAACAAATATTAACCATTTGTGTGATTATAGGTTAAGTAAGTCCCTTTATATCCAGCCTCAGTTTTCTCATCAGTAAAACTAGGGGTTGGATAATCCCTAAGTTCCCTTTTACCTCTAAATATATGCTTCTATTTTTCTTTTTTGAATTTTTTTTTAATTTTCAAAAGATATGCATGGATAATTTTTCAACATTAACCCCTGCAAAACTTCATGTTCCAATCCCACCCTTTCCCCACCCCCACCCCCAAATAGCATATACTTCTATTTTCTTAATATTGCAGGATCCTGTGTGAGGAACTGAGGGAGATTCAAAGAAAAACAAAATATTGTCCTTGCCCTCTGAGATTTATAAGAGACATTTCAAAATAAACTAAGACTGTAATGCCAAGGAGAACCTGATAAATGCATAAAAGATATGACTAAAGTAAAAAAAAAGATGTTAAACCTCAAACATAAAGACATTGTGACTATCAAAGAGGTAAGCTTTTGCCAGAGATAATTATATTTTAAAATTTGACTTAATTTACAGATTTAACAGAACCATAGTGGTAGCATGTTATAATACACATATAATTAGTAATGCTATTTTGAACTGTCCCTATATTTTTATTTCTTCTTAATTCTTCTATAAATGTAAAGAGTAGAGTTAGCCCACAAAAACATATGTGAACAAATGATAGACAAATTAGGTATTCAATTATTTGGAAATTAATTTAATTTCAAAAATATAGTATCTAAATGCTTCAAAATTATTATTTCACCCCAAGTCATAATAAAAGGACTTCAGCAAAATATAAGCAGACTAATATGAACCTGATACAACACACAATACAAGGAAAACTAAAATAATAAATACAATGGTTACAATAATGTAAACAGTTCCCAAAGGCAACCAAATCCAACTTAGTAGTAATGCTCAATTTTGGTCCTAGCAAAGAGTTGTAGAAAAATGCTTGCTCCTTTTATATATGTGGGAGGAATTCTAAATAGAGAATGTTGAATATTCTCTCAGTAGTTAGGTTTTGCTTAACTGTTACTCATTGTTATGAGTGTGAGAGGGATATTCTATCCTCCTACCTCAATAATTACAAATGACTCAAACTTATCAAATTATTCAACCAGAGATATGTACCAGATAAGAACAAGATCTAGATCTCTATTGAATTAATCAAAGGCACCCAAAGTGAGCAAAATGTTAATCAAGTGTTAAAAGGGCTTAAAACATTTATCCACTGGATGAAATAAAATCATATTACACAAGGTGTATGTTGGGGTTGTTTATAGAGATTTAGTCACATTTAAATAGCCACTAGTTACAATGCCACCGGTGGGTCTGCTTAGAGGCAGAGATGGGAAGGGAAGGAACTTCTTTCTTCTTCTCATCCATCCTGTTGATAATCAGTGAAAATTCATGCAAACTTTAAGAATCTCAGAAGACTTGAACTTCTAGAGACATCCCAGAAATGTTCTTAGAATTAAATCTAAAGCAAAATCTCACTAAATCTGAAGCAAAAGACAAATTAGAGACACCAAAGAAAGGCAGCTTGATTATTTTTCAAGGAGCCCAACAAAAAGTTATGCCACTGATTACACATACATAACCTATATCAAAGAGCTTGCTTTCTTAATGAGAGAGGGAAGAGAACAAGAGAATTTGGAACTCAGGATTTAAAAAAAAAAAGTTAAAATGTTTTTTACATATGGGAAAATAAAATATTAAGTTTAATTTTTAAAACATATTCCAAAAAGGGGAGAAAAAAAGGGTTTTTCTCCTAGGCTGTGTTAGCCTTTTTTCCATAAGTATGAATCCACTTTCCCCTGGACTTTGTATGTACCTGTATAAAAGAGTAGTACCATATATTTTAGGAGAATGTTACATATAATATCTTACTATATACATATTATATGTTACATATCAACTTACTATATACCCTTAACCAAAGCTAATTAAATGTCATTGGATAATTACTATCAACTGGTAATAATTGGAATAAGAAAGGAGCACACCTCTTGGGGTTCATGAGATGTAATACTTAAAAAGCCACTTAATCTCTAAAGGATTCCATAAATCTCAGGGGAGAAGTAGCAGCTACCTTTTGGGGACCTGACCTGACCACTTGAGTGAAGGTTGAGAGAGTACCAGGCTGAATTGGGAAAGAAAGCATATCAGGAAAAAAAAAAAATCAAGTGTAAAAGAAGAAAGACAGCAACAAAACTTTTTTTTTTTTTTAAATAGGTCTATTGTTGAAAAGAGAAATGAAAATATATGCAAATGTTTTAAATGGAAGTAATAAGTTTGCTCTGGTATTCTAGCTCATCTGCTTAAACAAAACTTTGTAAGTTAACATCCTTGAGGTTGTATGTTAGAAATTACCACCTCATCCTAGAATGTGAGCAAGAAAGAATTATTCATGCCTTAAATAATAATCAGCAGTGATGGAAGTTGCGTTAAACATCATGTAAAAATACAATGCACTGTGCACAAAAACATCAAATAAATATAATTAGAAGATTTCCACTGTGAAAATCGCCAATATTAGTATTATGGCTCATAGCTTTTTGCCCTAAAATACTAATTTCCAGAAGCCAGAAGCACATAGTCTGTTCTGAACAATCATAAACACAGCTGTATCTACCATAGGACCAGAGAATGCATGGTACCTTGGTTTTTGTTACAATCATGTTAAATTCTTTTCTATTCTTCCCAGTTAAAGAATGCATATATAATGTTGCTGATTCCTCGATCTAAAACAAAATATTGAATCAGAAAATGACATGGTCATATCTACTAAAATCAAAGGAAAACAATATGATGAGTCTGAATCAAGCTAATGAAGAAAGCAATATTCCTACTATTTCAAATGGAAGAAGTCACCATGCCATTCGACTAATGTCCTCTTATCCAGGTAGGATATATGCCTTCAAGGTCACAGAAAGAAGCTTTGAGAAAAATACATCCAAAATTTTCCATTGACTTATTTGATGATGAGGTGTTGCCCAGATAGGAAATGGAAGGGGGAAATGAAGGGAATTCCAATTTCCTACCCAACTGTGTAGTCCTCAAAGAACATCCATTCTCCCATTCAACTGCCATGCTGAAGACTGAGCTTCTGCACGGAGACAATTGCCATCACTTTGAAATGTGTGTGACTATTTTGCTCTAGAAGCAGCCTATGTATTTGGCATGTTTTCTGCTAGGTAGGTGCTATTGGGAGAACGGCTCATTTTCTTCCTCAGGAGGGTGAATAGCTTATGTCTCCTGGGCCCAAAGGAGAGAATGGAGCTGAATTATTACTATTTGGCATTTATATGGTGTCTTTCCTCTAAAGAGTGCAACGCACATTATAAAACCTTAATTAATAGGCAGTATTCTTCCATGCATCCCAAGAGGTGGGTAAATGTATCATTGATAATATTGTCACCCTCATCCCTACCCTGGGAAAAAATCAGCCACAGCTCCATTAAAAATTAAGAGGGCACTACGGTTTACAATGAGAAAGGAGACGGTTTATTGATTAGCAGAGTTTTTCCCCTTCATTATGAAGACTAGAAAGTTGGGTGGGGGAGGGAAAGAAAAGAGGTGAGAAAGAGAAAGGGAAAGATTTCTGTGAGCTGAAAGGAGGAGGTAGAAGCCGATTGGTTAAAAGAAAAGAAATACAACAGTGACATCATTCCCCTTCCAGGAAGGCCTCTGGTGGACTGCTGGCGCCAGAGAAGTTCTCAGCCTGACACTCACTGGTAGGAGTAGGTAGATCTCCAGAGAGCAAAGGACTTGGGGGGAGGGGGAAGCAGAGAAGAAAAGGAGATTGTTTCTTTCATGCTCTTTAAGAATTCTCTCTCTCTGTGTATAAAAATACACACACATATAACACTATATATATATACATATATATATATATATATATATATATATGTATATATATATATATATATACACACACACATATATAATAGTACACACACACACTCTCTAGATGTAATACTCTCTCAGTATATTATTTATATATATATAATATACTATTATATAGTATACACATTTTATATATAATAGTACACACATTTTATATATATATATATATATATATATGTGAGTATATATTTATTACAAATACTATAGGTGACATACTGTATATATAATAGTACACACATACTATATATATATATATATGTATATATTCACACACTATACATACATATACATACACACTCTCTCTATATATACACACACACTATGTGTATATATATATATATTATATTACAAATACTATATGTTACAGACTGTATATATAATAGTACACACACTATATATAGAGAGATATACACACACAATATAGATATACACACACATAAACATATATTCTCTATATATACATATATGTAGTGTATGTGTATATATGTGTGTATATATAGTATATGCCTATATATGTATGTATATGTATATATAGTATGTTTATATATAGTATGTGTATATATACATATATAGTATGAGTGTTTACATATAGTGCATATGTGTGTTTGTGGTGTGCATATGTGTGTTTGTGGTGTGCATATGTATGTTTGTGGTGTGCATATGTATGGTGTGCATATGTGTGTTTGTGGTGTGCATATGTGTGTTTATGTATAGTGTGTGTTTATGTATAATGTGCATTTATGTATAATGTGCATTTATGTTTAATGTGTATTTATGTATAATGTGCATTTATGTATAATGTGTGCTTATATACAGTGTGTGTGCTTATATGCAGTGTGTGTGTTTATATACAGAGTGTGTGTTTATATACAGTGTGTGTGTTTGTGTCTAGTGTGTGTGTTTGTGTCTAGTGTGTGTGTTTGTGTATAATGTGTGTGTATAGTGTGTTTGTGTATAGTGTGTGTTTGTGTATAATGTGTGTATATATAGTGTTTATATATATATAGTGTGTGTGTATAAATATATATATAGTGTATTTTGAAAACACTCATACACACACCAATACACACACATACACACACTTTTTCCATATACTCTATATACCTACACTCCATACATACACACTACATATATATATATTGTATATGTACACACACACACACACAGAGGTATATACACACATATTTCAAGAAGGACAAAACCATTATTTCAATAGGAAACTTTTTCTGAATAGATTTCTAACAACAATTAACCTGAAAATGATGGAGAAAAGCGGGGAAAGACAGGGGAGAGGAGAGGGGAAAGAGTAAGTCAGAGGAGAGGAACAGAAGAGAATAGAAAAGAAATGCAGGGAGGAAGAGAGGGGAGGAGAAAGGAAGAAAGAGGAGGAAAGAATTATAGAATTAGAAGAAATCTTGATGGAGCCTAGTAAACAGATAAGAAAATTAAGATTAGGAAATTAAGATCTAGTTGTAACCTGCCCAAGTTGAATCCAATTCCACTTCTATTTTCATTTTGTTATGACTTCATTGACTCTGTCATTTGCATTTCAGGGACTTGCTAAATTAATAGCCTTATTCCTTTGTAAAGAATTTCATTCCAGTTTTAAAACAAAATATAATTAGCACAATTTTCTCACATTTGAACAAGAAAAGCTGCAAAATTATAAAAGTGATATAAATTCATTTTCATTTTTTTCTGAGCTAAATACACATAATAATTTTGCAGTTATATTAAAGTAGTAACTTCTTAAGGACTTCTAAGACTCTCTATGGTCACTGATATCTGGGGGGAAAATGGAATAAAGTTACAGAGGGCAATTGAACTAGAAAAAGGGAAAAAGACTGATCATTGTCTAATGTCTATCATAAGAATATAAGAACCCATTGACCTAAGAATTAATGCCTCCTTGATCAGTCCTGACAATAAGTCAATAGCATTTGATTAGTCTCTTTTAAGTGGTCATGTAATAGGAGTAAGTTAATCAGTCATACTACCATTAGCATCTTCATTCTACTCTGAAGCCTTCTAAATATATAAATAAACAATTTACTTCATTAAGAAAATGAGTCATTGTCATTTCTTGGTAGATTAAGTATTTCACAAGGTGGAACCATTATGCTACACTATTTTCTTTAAGAAATTTCATTTTCATGAATCTATATCCTGAAATGCAACTGTAGAGAATTTCTCAGAACTTATTGGCTTACTCTTTGTTGTGTTGGGCTCCCTTGGGGAGTAGAAATACTGCTGAGCACTTTGGTAAATTTACATATATCAATCCATTAGTATCAAGTTGCTTTCCTGATTATAGCAAGGTGCTTTTCATTCTCCTTTGAAGCTGTATTAAGTTTAGAATACATATAAAACATTGACAACTGGTTTTCTGCTACCAAAGATTGAGCAGAAAATGAATTATATGTACTATTAAGGGTTGCTTTTTTTCCCCTTAATAATTGGCCCAGACCTATGTGTGTGTGTGTGTGTGTGTGTGTGTGTGTGTGTATTATCAGTGAAGAAAACTTTTATAAATGGATGGAAAATGTGGGATTTCTCTGAAATTTAACATCTTTCCAAATTGATTGGGGCCTCTGAGATAAGTGGCTTTATTACCACAGATATTAGGTATAAGAGATCTTCCTCACTCCTATATATTAATTCTGCCTTATTAAATCTCCATATGAAAATTATTTCAAATAAATAGTTTATCTTTATGAGAATCACTGAAGTGGAGAAAGTATGGGAATTAGTCACATCAGGAGGTCATAGATCTGTGCCAGTATCCATGTAATTAGATTTTATAAATGAACAAATTTATTTATTTATTTATTTTCTGCTCATTCTGTGCTAAAGAGTATGATAAAGGCAGGGAATAAAATAGGGAAATTAAACATCCCCTGTCTTCAAGGAGCTTGCATTCTAATAATAAAGACCATACCAAAGGGTGTCTCATATATACACATATATAGGTACATGTATATGTGTGTGTGTATGTGTGTGTGTGTTTGTGTGTGTGTGTGTGTGTGTGTGTGTGTGCATATAAGCAGTATGGACTTCTGGAGCATTTATTTCTTTTGAACTTTTATTCTCCTCTCCCATAATTAGAAGTTAAGTAGTCATTCTTCTCATTAATGAAATGCCTTTTTTTTTTCTTTGTTACCTGTGGTTTCATAGACATCAAGGTTAAGGAGAAAAAAA
Organism: Myrmecobius fasciatus; assembly: GCA_023553655.1. Classification (NCBI taxonomy): domain Eukaryota; kingdom Metazoa; phylum Chordata; class Mammalia; order Dasyuromorphia; family Myrmecobiidae; genus Myrmecobius; species Myrmecobius fasciatus. Next base: position 141,260 of record JAJPUD010005274.1, on the reverse strand, counting down.
GTTTCAATGACATAAATATATGGGTTATCTTGATAACATTGTTCTGAATGTCATCCTTATAAGAGAAAGTTTAAAAATAAAAGAATTTAAAGCTGTCTTGAAGGACTAACTTTATCAAGTCACAAGAATACGCATGTTTTTCTGAATATGTAACATATCTTAGACACAAACACACATATATATATAGTCAGATTCTCCTCTTTTTCAGTAGACCAGAAATGACTGCAGCTCCACCAGTGTCTATCTACAAAGAGATGCTTTTAATCCAAGAAACATCATAGTATTCATACTGACAGGAAGAACCCATTTTTATGGCTGGACCTACTTTCAAACAGAAAATCAGTCAACAGCTTTGAGCTCAGAATAAAGAGGAAGAAATCTTGTGGGCTTAAAGGTTAATGCCTTATACTTAACCTTAAGAACTAAGCCATTAACCTTAAGTGCTATATTTACATAGCTATCAATTTCATTTATAAAGAGATTCCATGCCTATCAATCATTTATAGCTACTATTCAATCACATACCTGTATTTAAACTAGGAGAAAAAAAAAAAAAAAACTTATCTGAATAGTTTGGCAAATTGGCTGTGTCAGCAGAGAATGTCATTTTCTTCAGTTAAATTGAATGCCTATGATGCATTGTTGGGAATATGAAATATAGTAATATTTTCTTCTAAACTCATAGCATTTTGTATATTTGCTATCAGTCATACCTTGCATTTTTTCTAGATTTATAATTATTTGTTTACACATTTGTCACCTTTTATAAGCTCCAAGACAATTGAGGATTTCTGTGTATTACTAGTGTAGTATCTACCATACAGTGTATTGATTTGGATTTATTTGATAAATACACCAACTATATTAAGGGATTTACAACTGGCAAAGGCTTTAAAGATCATTTAAGTTTCCAGTTTTAACTGTTTCGGAATCTAGTTTGAGAAATAAAACAAGAAGAAAAAAAAAACACAAAAAAAAAATATTATAAGGGAAGTAAGAAGTGAGTTGTCTAGACAATAAATGCTAGCCAAGTTCATAGGACAGAAATATAGACCTGAAAATCTTCACAAAGAAAGGATTGGAGCTGTCTTGAGCATTGTACTGAGAACAGAAGATCTTTCTGCTACCCCTAGAGATGCCCCTGATGGTCAGAAATACACATGTAAAGCAGTAAGAACTACTAATTCAATGGTTCAACAGCAATTGGGGTCTTTTTGGCTAATTGATTCTGCTATCTTATTCTGCTTGGACTTTCCCTTCTTTTTACATACTCATTTTATAGCTTTACATTTTGAATTCCCCTTTTCAGTAAACTTGTGTTTGTTTTATTTATTTTGGATCCTAATTGTTAACTTAAAATTTTTGATTTTATGTATCTGTTCTGTAATTTAATATAATTCATCCCATATCTTCTGAATTTAATATTTTAAAACTTCCTTAGATTGTTAAATTTACAGTTAGAAAAAAAGAATAATCATCAACAAATCCAGATACAAAGGATAAAAGAGAGGATTACATAATAAAATATAGATTTTATTAATTTATTTTTTCAATTCATCAAATTTAATATTTTTCCCACAACACATTTTTATTTTTTTCTGAGATTATTCCAAGAGTTTTAAACTTCTTTTATCAGTTTAACATTATTCAATGATGATGATGATGATGATAACCACCTTTGTACATTTAGGTGCTACTTAATACTAAACAATAAATAATTTAAAAGAAAAATTCTAAAAAAAAAGTTGGCATGGAGCAGCTAGGTGGCGCAGTGGTTAGAGCACCAGCCCTGAAGTCAGGTGTACCTGAGTTCAAATCTGGTCTCAGACACTTAACATTCCCTAGCTGTGTGACCCTGGGCAAGTCACTTAACCCCAATTGCC